>JAFJYG010000308.1:0-53702 GCA_017366145.1 Cadophora sp. M221 | reverse complement strand
TCAAATACTATTATTTTAAGCCTAGTTTTTTCAATAATTTATATAATTAATCTTAATATATTAGAAGTAATAAGGCACTTTTATTTTCCCTCGTGAAAGAAAGAAGTATTATATACTATTAATATATCTAAGTTATCAAAAGAAGACGAAGCTAAGGCTTACTTACAATACTTACAAAGTATTTGTAATAGTCGAAATACTTCGATTTATACAAACGGCTCTCAAACTCCCGAGGGGCGCGAAGTAGGCTACGGTTTAGTTGTTTATACTCATAATTTACCTTATATTTCTTTAATACCTAAATACACCATTTTAGGTAATTTAAAAGAGGCTGAATTAGTATACAATAGCGAATTAGAAGCTATTACACAAGCCATAGAATACGCTAGTAGTACGGCAAAGGAAGGGGGTAATTTTACAGTCTTTTCAGATAATTAAGCGGCTTTATTAAGACTTAAAACCCCCTCAGATAACCCCGGGCAAAGCCAACAAATTAGAGCTATATTAGCATCTAAGACTATTATTAGTTTAAATGCTAGTATTACTTTAGCTTAGGTCCCAAGCCATTTTAATATAATTAGAAATAAAAAAGCAAATGAATTAGCTAAAACAACTACTAAGTCAATTATTACTTTTAATAATACTTCCTTTGCATTTTTAGGAGTTAAGCTAAGTAGCCAAAAGAGAACTGAAATTAAAGCTAATATAGCTCAAAACCTTAATACTTAAACCTTAAAAACGTACTTAAAAAAATACACATGTAAAGTAGCTAAAAAACTACTTATACCTATTGAAATATTAAGAAAAATAACTAGCTTTTTTTATTAGCTAAAAATAAGGCATGGGTATTTAAAAGCCTACCTTTATAAGCTAAGGCTAGCGTTAAATAACAAGTGTAAATGCGATAGTATTGAAACCGCAAAACACTTATTACTTAGTTGTAAATATTACAAGATAAAGCGTAAAAAACTCTACTCTAGTATAAAAAGCAATTTAATAACTAAGACTATTAATATTCCCGTTTTATTACATACGCAAATTGGAATTAAAGAAATACTAGTATTCTTAAAAGAGACTAATATATGTACAAAGAAATGGCACTTAGAGAGGCTAAAGAGAATAGAAAAAGAGAAAGAGTAGGCTTTTAGGCCTTAATTTGTACTTTCATTTAGTTATTTCCTTTGTTTTTGATTTTAATTAGTTTTCTTTGATTTTATTTCCTTATAAGTTATAGGGAGAATGTTTCCAAATGTATAGTCGCAGTCTAATTCAAACTGAATTTGTATATAATAATTAGCCACGCTAGTAGACTAGCCGTGCTACATAGTTTTTAACTAATACAACACGTTAAAAGGAAAAAAAAAAAAAAAAAAGAGTAATATAAATATTATGATTATTTGCTTATAAGATGCGTACTAAGTAAGCTTATTTTTAATGCAAGTATTACAGTTTTCAACTACTTTTTTGATTATGCCGCAAAGTCCTTTGCTTTAATAGTTTCTTAAAATCCTAAGATACGTTCTACGTATCTCTTGATGTTTATGCGCAAAAAGCTTGTATTACTTCTTAAAGTACACTTTAATTAGACTAAGCAAAAGCCATATCTTTTTATTAACGCGCATAATTTCATTCTTAATAATGTTTTATTAAATTAGTTTCTTAGTTTAGTTTAGTAACAACTTGTTCTTTTATTAAGTTGCTTTTAGGGTATTGTGTTAAGAACCTTTCAAAACTAGTTCAATTACTATTGCTTCTTATATATTAAATACCATGTTTTCATTGTTAAGTAGTTTTAGCAAGGCAATCTCTTCGTAAATCTTATCGTTCTTATAACCTAGCAACCTACTTAGCGCATTGGCTCAAGCGTTGTTCTTTTCTTAAATATACTTAATTATTAGATTAAATAAAGCAAATTCCTCAACCTACTTAGCTAATCTTTAATTGTTAAAAACCTTAGTAGTAGTAAAAGTATAAAGATTTATATAATTAGTGTAAATAATAACTAAGAATTTGGCTTTTTATAAGTAGGTTTTCTAGTGCTTAAGTGCTTTAATAATAGCCATAAGTTTTTTTTTATAAATATTATAATTTTGCTTAGCCGGGAACATTTTCTTAAAGTAGTATGCTATCAAGTGTAGTTGTTTCTTCTTATCTTGCTGCAAGTGTACTGCGCTAGTGCAAGTATTAAAGGCATTAGTCTTAACAACGCTTTTTATTTCTTTGTTAAAGCTGTAAAGTATTAGTTTCTTAATGAATTCCGCTTTAATTTATTAAAAGGCTTTCTCACACTTGCTGTCTTAATTGAAAGGCACTTTTTTTAAGTTAAGTTAATAAAAGGCTTTGTAATCTTTAAATAGCCCTAAATAAACTATTAGCAAAAGTTAACAAATCCCAAATAAAATTATACGTTTTTGATGTTTTTTAGCGACTTTTATTTACGTATAGCCTTAATTTTCTCAAAGTTAATGCTTATCTCCCTTAAGCGTATAACATAGCCTAAGAAGGTGACTTGTTTAACTAAAAACTAATACTTCGATAGCTTTAGCTAAGAGTCCACTTTTATTAAGGCTCTCATAACTTATTAAATGTGTTTCTTATGCTGCTTAAGGTATTTTAAAAATACTAAGATATTATTTAAGTAATAAATAATTATTACCTTAATGTAATCTCTAAGAATTTTATTATTTTATTTTTAGTAAGTAGCGAGTGTGTTTATAAGTCTAAATAGTATAATTGTATGTTTTCACAAGCCAAAAGGCAAAATAATGACTATCTTTTATTTATATTATTTTTTAATTTAAATCAAATTAAATGCATTGCGCTAGTTAAGCTTAATGTATATCTTTGCTTTAGCTAACTTATTTCGCAAAAATTGCGCGTTTGGCAAAGGGTATACATCTTTTATTATTTTATTATTAATTATGCGAAAGTCGCCGCAAGGTCTCTCCTTTAAATCTCTTGGTTTCTTAGTGATTAGCATATTAATAGCGCAAAATAATTTTAATTTTTAAAGCTATTTCTTTTTTATTCCCTGCTTATACTATTCCTTAAGCGTTCTCGTGGTGGCGTAGCTTTAGTAGCGAAGTTTTTTCGCAATAAGCACGAATTTTTTCTTAAAGTTAATCTTGTGATTTTATGACTAATATTTCAATAAGGCCTTTATGTCTTAAAGGTTCTTAAACATTCTTGCGTACTTCTTATATAATACAAGCAGCTATTCTTGTATATCAACTAATTAATTAAGTTAATTCTTGGCCTTCAATTAGCTGAGAATTCAACTCATTTGACTGAAGTTCTTCGGCGTTATCTTTAAAGAGGCGGCGCTAGCTTCTCTTTTACTAGTAAGTCAATTGCGTTTGTAGTAATAGTTATTAAACTTAACTACTTTAATTACCTAATTTATACTAAGGTTATGGCTATGCAATTACAAGGTTCTTAATATTATATTATGTTTTTTAATAAGTATAATATTAAAGCAAAGCATTTTATAATAGTTTTTAACTTATATAATAATTTCGTTAGTTTTTTTGCAAATCTAATTATTCTTTTTTGCGTTCTTTTTATTAAGTAGTGCAAGTTGATATAACTTTAGGTTTTAAGTAGTAGAGATATTTCACCTTTTAACGAAAACTAGATTTATAAAGCATTTTATGGCTTTTAAGTCAACCAATGCCTTAGTTTCAATGCCGGTTAAGAAAACAATAAGAATTAGCTAGTTTGCCTCTCTCGTTATTGCTAGCTTTAAGCGTTTTAATGCTATAATAGCACATCGTTGTTATTCTTTAATAATGTTTATCGTGGTTTCGTTTATTTAACATTGCAATTCGTTGTTATAGCTAATTAGGGTGTAAAGCATTTTCTTCTTAAAAACCGCTTACCCTTAAATCTTATTAATCATTATACGCTAAACCAATATTAATTCGTAAGACTATTATTTTCTCTTTTAATAGCGCTTGTTTTTAATTTCTTATAAGACTTTCCACGTGTTTTTAACTTAAAGATAATTTTCTAATTATCTTAATACAAAGAATTCCCTTGCTTCTTGCAAATTGGCTACATAGCGTTTTGGCTTGGCTTTAATATTCCTAGTGTTTTTTTAAAAGATTATAGTCTTAAAGTCTTAATAAAAAACAACACACTTCTTTAAGTATCTTAAGCAATTATAAGTTTAATTGACTTTAATAAAGTACAATTTACTTCTAAGAATTAACCTTTCTTAGTGTTATACTCTTTGTGACAATTAGAAACGCTCAAAGCCTTATTTTCGGCATCCTGGCTTAGCCGAGCTTACTGAGATTAAACAACCTTATGGCGTTTCTTTGTATATAAAGACCTACGCTCTTAATCTTCTTTTCTTCGTAGTTATAAATTCTAAGGTAGTCTTATTATCTTTATAAAATTTTTATTATAATATAAAGTCGTAGTTACATATAATTGCTATTTTTCTAAAGTAAGTGTTATATTATTTATAACTCTTTTTTAACTCGTTTAAGAAGACAGTAAATATCCTCCTTTTGAATTTCCTTGTGAGTAATTACTATGAAACCAGCTCTTATAAGGAAGGCTTATACTAAGCATCGTTTTAATAAATAGTATTAAATCAACTTATATTAAACCAAAAGGTAGTACAAACTTTAGTCCCTTAATCTTTCTTTGCATTTCCTATCACTTTTTTTACGACACGATAAACCCGTAAAAACAACTAATCTCTCTTTTCTAGACCTTTATCTTTTAATTAATAAGCCAAACTAAAGGTTATTTCTTTAGTAAAACAATTCTTTAAAAACGCTAATATATCGTTTACTTTTTTCTTTGTATATTTTATTAGCGATTTTAATGCCAACTCTTTTGCCAACACACTTACGATAACACTTATAAGAGAAACTAATATGAAAAAGCAATTCCACGTCTTAAAGGAATAGTTAGCTGCGACTCGTGCTAAGGCAGATTGGCATTAAGCCAAATTAGCGCAGTTGAGAGAGGCCCTCTGGTAATAACAATTATATGAAGTGCCTCTTGCATACAGCTTCGCCAGTAGATTTGTAACCTTTTAAAGTAACGACTCTTTTCTTTATTATACTATTGAAGAAACTCTTGCCTTTGAGTCTCTTAAAAACAAAAGCAAGGCACGGCGTGCTTTTACACTTGGTTTTGATGAAGAACTAAATAATGAAAATAATAATAGTAAAGATGATTACTATAAACGCCGTACTTTGTATTATTAAAACCTCTATTGTTTTTCCTTTTGTTTCTTTATTATATTAATTACTACTTGCATTAAAAAGATCCTTAATCTTTTAATTAAGCTTACTAATGGCATTAACTATAGCTTTCTTCTTTAGCGTATGCAAATAATGCGCTCTTTAAATTGCTATAAGTTATACTTTATTAATAATAAACATATAATAAATTGGCTTTTTACATAAACAAATGAAATAACTTGCATATTCTTAAAATTATTTTTTGTGAAATTAAAGCTTAATGTTAATAAAATGAAAATAAATACTTTTAACTTAATTAAGCAGCTAGTTTTATTTTTATTAAACCCTTATGAGAAATAAATCGCTCGAAACGATTACCTTAAATTAAAAATAGGCCCTAAGAATACCTTCTAGGAGTTTTACTACTAGTTTTGAACCTTAGCTTAAAAGGTTAGTATAAAATTCAAGCTATTCTTAAGATAAACCTAAAATACAAGCTATAGCCACGCTTACGCAAGAAGCTATTTATTGAGTTCAACAAATTAAGAACTTTAGGTGAGTATGTAGCTACTATTTAAATTCAAAATTAGAAACAAATTATAAAGCATACTTATTACGCTAGTTAATTCGAGTCTTTAAAAGCAAAGTTAAACTTTTTCTCTTAGCATCAAGCCAAAGATTTACCTTAAGAGAAAAACGTTCTTATATATGCGTTTGCACTTGCGAATTAGTTTAATTTAATATCGTTAACTTATAATAAAACTTAAGGGAAATTAACGTAATTCTTAGGTCTTTAATATTTTGCACAAGTTAATACACCTTGTGCTTATATACTAGTAAATACTTCTTGGTATTACTTCTCTTAACTTCCTAATTGTAGTTGCATATCTCGCATTAGTAAGATAAAAGCCAATTACGATGGTGGTTTCAAATTTAATAGTAATGCCGCAAATAACAATGAATATATTAACTTGCACGTGAAGGCACTTACCCCCTAAGCAAAAGACAATGCTTAAGAAAAGACTTCTTTTTAGGCTTAATACGAGATATGCGATATCTTGACCTTATAAAGCTTCTTGAAGAATAAGCATTAACTACTCGCATCGCCTTTTCTAAGAACAAACTTATGTATAAGCTGCTTGCACTTCTTAATTTCGAAGCTAATAGTTATTATTTTATTAACTACTTTTTTTTGAAATTTCTTTTTTTCTTTTTAAAACCTTTAATTCACTTATTATCTTTACTTGTTCTTATCAAAGGATTTAATAATAAAGCTAATTGAACTATTAGCTACTACACTACCTTAAATTTAATAATTAATAAGCATTTGCAATTCTTTACCTTATTCTTAATTACTCACCTAAGCAATCATAAAGTAATTATTAGGAAATCATAGCTAAAGCATTACGAAGTGCTTTTAAATACTGCCAAATAACGACTCATTTGGCCTTCGAACTACCCCTCAATAATTAGCTATAGTAAGTTGATTAAAATCCAAGACCTACGCTTACATAAGATTTACTAATGTTACTAATGCAATACTAAGCGTAGAGACGCCAAATTGCGTGAATTTTAAAGCCGTTATAATTCCCAACTTTTAAAGTCGATTTTAACGACTAATTTCTTACTTTTAAACTTTATATTAAATATAAATACCTTAAATTTTTATTTCTCGTTTTAAGTAATAACCACGGAAAATACATTAGTGTGTATTACAAAAAGTAACATTGCTTAATTTTACTATAACGTTGCAAGCTTAAAATAATGTTTTAAAATATATAATAACTTCTTATTTTTTTTCTTAATAACCTTAAAACTATGCATTTTAAGTAAAAAGCATTGCTCTTAATTAACTGTTGATGCTAGTACTACTGTTAAACCTACTTTTATTATTAATTTTTTGCTTACTACGAACTTGCCTTAATTTGCTTTTTTATGCGCAAAACGCATACTAAGAATTATGCGAATTTACTTTGGAATATATAAACCTAACTTTTTTTTGCATCAAAATCAATTATAAATACTTTTGTTTCTTATACTTTTCTTATTTGCAAACCCTGGAAATTAACTTTTTAAAAGGCTATGAAAGTAGTGAAAATTTTCTTAATTAGCATCGTAACACTTCACTAGCTAAGCAAATGGAAATTAAAAGATAAGATATTTGTAGTTACGCTTTAAGAAATTAATACTTTAATTAATTAAAAACATTAAGAACAAGAGAAAGTTGCTACTATAATTGCTTTAATTATTAAACTTACTAATTATTATTAGTTAGCTGTATAATTTGCATTGTTTATTTAAGAGTTAAATACTAAACTAATAATTCCTTTAAAATATACTAATTAAACTTACGTATTCTTTAAAGCAAAAAGTGATATTTTCTCCTTTTATTGCTTATATAATTATAAAATTAAGCTAAAAGAAGAGAGTGAAAAAGCACTTAAGTATTCACTGCTTTATAAAATTTCAATTAAAAAGCTTAAGGCTATTAAAGAATATATCACAAATAACTTAAAAAAAGGATTTATTAAGCCATTTTAAGCACCCTTCGCTATCTTTATTCTCTTTATCAAAAAACTAAATAGTTTTTTACAACTATGTATTAACTTTTAAGTATTAAATTCCCTTACTTAAAAGAACTAATACCCCCTACCCTTAATTAATAAGACCCTGGCTTGCATAGCTAATATTTGCATTTTTACCAAACTGGATATTTATTAAGCTTTTCACTAAATTCAAATGAACTTAGTATTAAAAAAGTATACAATCTTTTGCACAAGATATAGCGCATATAAGTGCAAAGTTTTTTCATTTGGTTTAATTAATAACTCTACTACTTACTAATGCTACATAAATGATATTCTTTTTAATTATCTTAATGACTTTTATACAATGTACTTAAATGATATTTTTATTTACTTTAAAGATTCCCTAAAGTATTACACCTATGTTAAAAAGGTACTTTAACGCCTTAACAATGTTGGCTTATAAGCAAATCTCAAGAAGTATAAGTTTAAAGTTATAAGCACTAAGTACTTAAGATTTATTATATTAACTTTTAACTTAAAAGTTGATCTTAAGAAAATGTTTATTATTTGTAAGTAAATTTACTTAAGCTTTATTAAAGATATGCAATTCTTTTTTAAGTTTTGCAATTTCTATTAAAGATTTATTTGCAACTTTAGTATTATAGCAAAACCTCTCATTTAGCTTACTAAAAACAATATTCTTTTTCGCTTTATAATAAAATGCAAGAATATTTTTAATCTCTTAAAATAAACTCTTACGTTTGCACCTCTCTTAAAACACTACTAGCAAGATTTGCTTTGCCTTTTAAAAACAAATACTAGTGATGATATTGTGGCAAGAGTTCTCTTTTAATAACATAATGAAAACTAATTTTCTATTGCTTTTTTTTCAAAGACTATGCTTCTTACTAAGCTTAACTACGCTGTGCATAATAAAGAGATGCTAATTATCATTAGATTCTTTAGGCACTAGCAAGCCAAGTTGGCAAAAGCTCTTTACTAAGTTCGTATTATAATAAATCATAAAGCTTTGAAATACTTTATAACTTCTAAGCAATTAAATACTAAGCAAGCAAAATAAGCAAAGCTCTTAGCGAATTACAATTTTATAATCACGTATTACTTTGAAATTCATAACCTCTTAGCAAATGCGCTTTCTTGCAAGTTAAATAAGTTAAATTAATAAAACTTTGCAAAAAAGACTCAACGCCTTTAACAACTTTTACGTCAAGACCAAGTTAACTCTCGCTTGCTGTTTATAAAGTTGCGGCCGCTTAATAACGCTAACGCGCTAGTGGCCGATATTAAGCTTGTTATACTTACACTAATATTCTTTATTGTATAATAAATTTTAAAGGCTAATTGCATTGCTTTTTTCTTATAAGCTTTGCGTAAGCAAGTAGTGTTAAACTCTTTAAGTAAACTCAGTTTAAAAGGTGATTTTTTGCTTCATAATAATCGCCTCTTAATTCTTAATGTTAATCACCTTCAAACCCTTTTTATATAAGAGGTTTATAATTAAGTTATTATAGTATATCCCAGTGCTAAGAAGACGATTTAACTACTTTTTTCTTAGTACTAGTAGCACGAAATTACGTTGATAGTTTAGTAATACTATTGCAATTATTATACATATTAATAAATTTAAGTCCTTTGAGATAAAAAGCTTAAATTTCTTTATTCTCTTTTTATTTCATTTCAACCTTAAGAACATATTACAATGAATTATTATACCTTTAACAAAAACAAGCATAGATTTGATAATATCCTTGTTTTTATTAATAGGTTTAGTAAATAAGCTATTAGTATCTCTTGCTAAAAGACAATTAATGCTTAGAAGCTGATCAATATATATATTTACCATGTATATCGCTACTTTGATGCTCTCCTAATTATTACTTTTAATAAAAAACCTTAGTTTATCTTTAGATTTTGAACTGCCCTTAGTAAGATTCTTAAAACTAAGAGATAGCTATTTACTACCAATTATTCACAAACAAACAATTAAACTAAAGTTTACAATTAATACTTGCAAAGACAACTTAGACCCTTTGTTACGTATTATTAAAACAATTAATTTAAGTATCTTCTTATTATAAACTATGCTTAAATGTTTCTTTCATACAATTCCTTAAGAAGACTTTTTCTATTTAAGGTAGTTTATGAATATACACTGCGCATAAATTGAGATTAGAAAATTAACTTGCTAAACTCAGTTACCCCCGCTAATAAATTAAATACTTAATAAGCTATTAACTATGCTTAACGCCATAAGAAGGCATAAAACATGGCTTGATTAAACCTCACTGTAGCCCAAGCTAAGATAGCTTGGTCTTACAACGCTTTTTACCGCGATGTTAGCTTTAATAAAAATAGCTTAGTTTGGCTTAATATGCGCTACTTTAACTTACTTTGTTTATTTAAGAAATTAAACATACTAACAAATAAATTATTTAAAGTAATTAAGAAGATAAAACACTTATATTGCTTGAAATTATTAGCGAGTATAAAAGCCAAGAACAATGTCTTTTTAATTAAAAAGCTGCGTAAAAATCTTAATAATCTTTTGCTAGGTTAAGAGTAAAATGCTCTCTTACTAATTAACTTAATAAGTAATAACAAATAAGAAATAAAAAAGGTGCTAGCTTGTCGTAAAATTAGTAAGACTTTTTCTTATCGTGTTACTTAGCTTAACTAAGACGTTAATCTTAACTAATACAATGCCTTTAATTTAAAGTATGCTTCGCATAAAGTTAGAGATTTTCATTTCAATAATCGTAAGCAAGCAAGACCCTTTGCAAAGCTACTTGAATAAATCAAGGCTTAAGAAAATAATATTAACAACTACAACAACCTTAATAGCAATAAAAAGATAAACTAATGCTTAAGAACAAGCTTTTTTCAAAGGGAGAAGTAGTGTAACGATTGAAAACGCTTAGAGCCTTATTTCCGGTATCCTGGCTTAGCCAAGCTTACTGAAATTAAACGACCTTATGATGTCTTTTTGTATATAAAAACTTACGCTTTTGATCTTTTTTTTTTCATAGTTATAAATTCTAAAGTAGTCTTATTATCTTCACAAAACTCTTGTTGTAATATAAGGCCGCAGTTATACGTGATTATTGTCTTTCTAAAGTAAGTGTTATACTCTTTAGTTATTTATAAAGCTGCTAAGAATTTGAGTTTCATTTGAGGATAATAGCAAATCATATTTATAATTATTTATATCTTTATCTCGAAGAACTTAACTCTCTTACTTTAAGTTTAATAACTTAATTTCTTTGTTGTTAAAAGCTTATTCCTTATTAGAGGGTCTCGCTTAGCTCTCGTTGCAAAGAATTACTTGCAAATCCCATTTGGCGGCAGCGGCCTCTTAATACTTGAGTTCTCGCTTAGCTAGTCTCACTTAGCGTTGAAACGGCTCACTTGATTTCTTTTAAAAGCAATCTCAAGCGAGGTATCTTAACTTATCACAAGTATAATATAAGCTCTTTTTGCGCCGTTTTTACTTTTTTATTTATTTCTTTGCTTATTTATTCTTTTTCTTAGCTTCGTTTATTTAATGATTTTCTTAATTGTTTATTTTCTTATCGTTTCGTTAGTAAAAATCTTATTATTTCTTATAATACTAAGGAAACTGCGGCTTTTAAAACTAAATAAGAGCAAAGTAGCCCCTTCGCTTACGCTAGCGTTTTTAAATGCAATTATCAATCTTAATAGCAATTTTAATCAAAGCATTTAAGGTGGTGATTTTAGCTGCGCAAAAGACTTTGTTTTTGATGTTGTTTTTAAGGCCTTAATAATACTAAGCTTTTAATGCTTTGTTAATTTATTCCAATCTTATTGCATAGCATTAGAACTCAATTGTGTAATTGTGAATATTACTCTTTTAGGTTATTCTTAATAAGTGCTTTTTAGTTTACTTAACTTTATTATGGTTTTTAAAGATAGTCTTTATAATAGTTGCAAATTTAATAAAAGTCTTAAAAATAACTTTGCTTTTCTTTGCTATGAATATAAAACAAGCTTCGCTTATTGCTTAATTATTAAGGTAATCAATTAAGGCTAGCTTAATTCAATAAGCGGCGACGCCTCTTAAGAACAAGACTATTCACAAGACCTTTAATAGCTTTTATTTTTAAAACTTTTTATTATAACAATCGCACTCTAAACAAGTAATATTAAAACAATACTCTTATTCTTAAGACAATAGATACAAAAGAAGAACAGTCGTTGCTGACTTCTATATCCTTAAAGCTAAAACACTAGCCTTTAAACACATGACGTTAGCACCAAGATTATTACATTACCCCCCTTCTCTTAAAAAGCTCGTCTCGAGCGCTTAAGTATGAAAAATATTCCTTTGCTAAGCATTTAAATGATTTGGATCGTTCAAGTCTAAGTCGTTGTTGTAAGCGCTGTTGTTTAAAGCAGCAATAGTAACCTTACTAATACTATTAACGTATGATCTCAACTTGCAGTCTTTAACCCAATAGCTTGGAAGTTCGTATTATACACACAAATCATCAGCCTTAAATTGTTGCCTAAGCTTTGGGGAGACTAAGCGAGCGCGTAGAGTGGCGGTAGTATTAATTGCTTTAATGGTTATAGCGTTAATGTTCATTGGCTCGCCGTGCTAATGGTTATTAGTGTTGTAGTGTGAAGAGGAAGAAGAGTTGTAAAGAACAAACGAGGCAGAGTTAGAAGAACAGCCGGCTAGTTGCTGTATAATTCGTACAAAGTTGAAGTACTTGCGAGAAAGGTTTAGCTGCTAAGCAAGCCGATTGCGTAGTGTGGAATTCAAGCCGTTTTGGAACGCAGAGATCTTATTAACGTCTGGCCAGTTTTGACCTCAAGCCTTGTATAGGACTCGTTCAAACTTAGCCACATAAGCATGAAGAGAGTCGGTGCCTTGTTTAAGGGCATATAGCTTGTTCTTCGCTTTCTGCACCTTATTTGGGTTGTCGTAAACACGCGTAAGCTGATTGAGTATTATATTATAGTTATGAAACAACTCGTTGGCTTAAAAGAGTTGAGGTAAGACCATTGCTTAAACATGGCTCTTGAGGTTGAGGTACACGTAATAGAATTGCGCTATGAAGTCTCCAATAGCTTCGCCGTCGACTTGTAATTTGGCTTTGATGGATGGCAACCACGTATCGTACTTATGTGCTTGTTCATTAAACTTTTCGAGGTCTGAGAGAGAGGGTTTAGGCTTCGTAGGTGCCTTTGAAATCGTCGATCAAAGGAAGGTAATCTCGTTGCGCTAGCGCTGCAGCTCTACTTGCAGGTCTGCAAGAGTAGCCTGAATTTGAAGTTAATTCATTGGCTAAGAGAAAAAAAAACGTATGCGTATAATTTCAAATAAGCTTAATAAGCTTAATCGTAGTAATCGTAAAAGCGTAAGACGTGAGACATAGCTTAAAGCAAAACATAAGCATAAATCTAGAACCTAGGGTACTTAGTCTTAACTAAGAATTTATTATAATATAATAATTGCACTTTAAATAAGTAATATTAAAATAATACTCTTATTCTTAAGATAATAAATACAAAAGAAGAATAGTCGTTACTAACTCTTATATTTTTAAAGCTGAAACATTAGCTTCTGAACACGTGACGTTAGCACCAAGACCATTACACTTATTATTAAAAGCAAAGTATATATTGCATTAAAAAATGAATTATTTAAGCTTATTATAGTTATTATGAAAAGTATTTAAGGTGTTAATCTTAAGCTAATTAAGAATTATAGCTTTAGCTACAAGCGCAAGGGCTTTATTGTTCGGCTTCGCGAAAAGTTCTTCTTTAATAAACATATTAAGTAGTAATACTTTAAGTAAAATGCTTAAAGTGTAACATTTTTGTTGTTCGCAAGTATTATACTTATAAGCTCATTGAGTTAGTATTAACTATGAAGTAAAGTCACAAGACAATTCGATTTTTTATAAAAATAAAAGCGTTATAAGTAATAGTAAATTATAAAATAAACTTATTATATAAATTTAAGCATAAAGCTTTATTACTTAAGAAACTATTATGTTTATATAAAGCTTTAATCTTAAGTACAAGTCTTACTAGCTAGCTTGCAAAGCGCGCGCTTGCAAGCCTGTTTAGCAAGCTAACACATCACGTGGCTTTTAATCGCAAGAATTCGCGTGCAAGACCCTAGTACTAAGATTACATAATATAAAAGAGTACTACGATGATTATGAAATCTTAAGTGAGGGGTTTTCTTAAGAGCTTCTTTCTCTTAAAAGACTTCTTTTAGGAGCGGGTTTTTCTCTAAGCTTATGATCCCTCAGCACCTTTCGCTTGAGAGCCCTTAGGCCCTAAGTTATTCCTCCTAAGAGCCTAAGGCTTCTAGGCCGATTCGTGACATATTGCTACTAAAGAAAGCACTACTAAAAGCACTACTAGCCTTAAAAATAATTACTAAACTAGTTAATTTACTTATAAAGTATAATATTAAGAAACCACTAAACTATTAGTACTTTGAAAAACAAGTTAAATACTTAATGAAATAATTAAACTACTTTTTATTTAAAAACATATAAAAATTTAAATTAACTTTTAATTACTTTAAGAAACTTACTAATTTTTATTAATAAAACTTAAATCTACTTAAAATAAATTTAAGAAGTTAAAAGAAAAGTTAATTAGCAAATTAAACAAAAGATTAAAGAAGTTATTAAAGCGCTTAGCGCTCGCCAACTCAGCGCTTTGCTATACCTCCGCTACTCTTTTCTTCTTCTTCTTTTTCTTTGCCTTCGCCTCATCAAGTTCGTTTAGGGTTTTTAGGCCCTAACAAAGCATCTCTCGTCTTTGCTCACGCAGCTTAGCCTAACGTTGTTTAAGCTTACGAACACAAGCTAAATCGGCCATAGCTGTCTCAAAAGCCATGTCTCTCTTAAACTTCAATTAATTCTTTTTTATTTGCAAGCTTTAAAGGTTGTTAATAAATACTTAAAAAGTATTGCATTTCAACTCTTAATAAATATACTTCTTATATCTTTAAGACTTTTTATTTAAAATTAAATAATTGCAATAATAGCAAATATAATTAAAACACAATATACTAAGCAAACTATAAAAATTAATTGTTTTAATAAGTACTATTTATTATTTATACTTTGTTATCTTAAAAAACATAATAAAAAAACAATTATGAGCAGTTATTAATATGGCAGCCTGGCTACACAAAGAAGCTAAGACGGCGTCACGTAAACACTTAAAGCCTTTAAAGCTTTAGAATTCAAGGCTCTTAAAACCCCAAAGCCGTAGGCTCCTTAGGGATCTCATTAAATTGAAGTTTTATATAAACAAAGTAGTTTCCTAAGTAGTAAAGCTTCGTGCTTAAATTCATATAGTAAATTTACCTTACAATTTACCACTGCTTATAACGTCTTTATTCTTATAAAGAATCAAATTGTTTAATAACTTTACTTCATAGCTAATACTAATCAACGAGCTTGTACGCACAGTACTCGCAAACAGCAGAAATGTTACAACTAAGTTCTCACTTCACCATTCCAATCACCTCTCTATTCCGATCACTTCGCTTAACACACCGCTTTTTTACTTACCTACCTTTAATAATTAATAACTATTTTATTCTTTTATTAATTTTCTTAATTTTTAAAATATTAATTAAAATAATTATAATGCTAAAATACACCTAAAATGATGTTGTTTTGACTCTTCGTGCAATTGGAAAAGGCAAGTTCATACGACATACTATAAAAAAGTGGAGTATACTATACTTTACTCTTTAAAACCAATCTTGTAATACAAACACCCATTAACAAGCTACTAGTTACTTGCAAAGGCTACCTTTGGTATTAAAAAAGCGTCTTATAAACTAAATTTTGACTTAAGAGACATTGGAGTTTAGCATTACTTATGCGCAATTATAGCTTTTTAAAAATCAACTTTGTGTACTTTAAAAGAACTTAATATTACTTGGAAAGCGATGAGTACAGCGGTTTTTTAAGCGAAATCTTATTCTTAGCACTAAAAAGCAGTATTTCATTAATTTTATATGTGTTAATAATGCAACTACTAATGTTATTAAGCCATGGTTTCATAAATTGCAAATTTTAATTATTTAAGTAATTTTACTTAAAAATCAATGAAACATAAATGAAGTAGAAATTATAAAAGGCTTTGAAGTTAATGGCTTGGTTATTAGCTATGCAAATCGATGTTTTGTTTAGCGAAAACGGCTTAATTCTTGGAATTAAACCTTGTTTATTAAATGTATCTTTGCTACTAGCCGCAAAACTACTTCACTTATAATATACAAGGGAAAATTGATTTAATAATAATAGTTCTTAGCAAATATTAACTTATTTAAGAACTAACAATTCACAGCGATAGAAAATAAATAAACAAATAACGCTATTGCATTAAAGTAGCTTGAAAAGGTCTTTATTTCTTAAACGCAACCACGTGATCAAAAACCACGATTACTTGTTCTAAATGATTATGAAAGTTATAAGACTATGAAATTCATATGAAAGTGCTTAAAATATAATATATTTCTATTGTTTTTACTTGCATACACGTTACACGTCTTATAATCTTTAAATTTATTGATTTTTTTTTCTTTTAAAGTATCTTATTAAAAACACCTCAATTTATTAGTATTAATAACTAATTTTACTTTAATTGGTAAGCGTAACTTTTTGATATGCTATTATAAGGCACGGCAAGAGAGCTTAACGAGTATAAATATTAGAGCTGGCTAAAGAGCTATTGGTTTTTGGCTAGTAAGTATAACAAAACCATTAATGAGCTAATTACTATTAGAGAATAGCAATTAGGAGCTGAAAATCAATGCTTTGGGGGACCTTTAAACTATTAGAAAAGTAAAGGAATCATTAATTGTGTGGTTTACGCTAAAGGCTAGCAAAAAATTTAAATTATAACTTAATACTTTAATTAAAAAATCGCATAATAACATCTTAACACATTAACTACTTTTTAATAAAATAATTAAAGCTTTTAATTAAAAGGACTTTGCATTAAGACAAGCAAAGATAAGAATACAATAATTAAAGGCTAAATTAAATCAACTATAGTAATGGAAAAAACGGAAAATTTAAATTAATTCAAATTCCAAGTTTGCAAATATTTAAGCTATTCAAAAAGCTCAAATTGCAGCTAAAGATTAAGAAATTATACTTATTAATTTAAATTCAGCAAAAGATTCTAATGCTACAAAAGATTACATAGAAATTGAAGCGTTGTAAAGTTATTAAGTATTGTTTATAAGTAGTAGTAAAATTGCAAGGTGACCGGAATAAGAAGGTGACCGGAATAGTGAGGTGGGGACTTACTTAGCCTTAATATTAAAAGAAGTAAAACTCTCTTTGTGTGCCTTTTGGTAATAAATAATAAAATTGCGCTTGCTAATAAGTATAAAATTAAGTAAAGAACTTAATTGTTATAGCTTTTTTCGATAAGCACGCTTGAAAAGAGAGAAAATCGTTAAATCTAAAGGTTATAAGACGTGTAATGTATGTGTTAATAAGAATAAAAGATATATATTATGCTCGAAGTACTTATAAAGAAGTTTCGTAGTTTCGTGGCTCTCATGATCGTTTAAAATAAGAAGTTTTATTAAATAATTACGTGGTTTGATTTAAGGTATAAATATTTTCTTTAGCCACTTTAAAGTCGTTTTATTAGTTGTTCACTCGTTTTTTATAGTCGTAAATTACTAGTTCTTAAATACGGCTAATTGAGACGAAAAACATTGCTATTGGATCGCTTTTTCCTTGTAAATTACCATTAGTTTGATAAAAAGGCCAACTGCAAAGATACACTTAAGAATTAACGTTTGAGAGCGTGAACTTGATTGTTTTACTTAAACCTTGCGCTTTTCGACATGCTTTATAGCAAATTTATTAAGGCCGTAGCCTTTCATGATACCGATTTTGTTTATATTTTATTATTAGCTAACTGAAATAGCTTTAATAATCAAAATCTTTAATTTTTAAAACTAAGGCCTAATAACTTCAAAACAAGCGTTGTTAATATATATAAAATTGACGTAGATTTGCTTCTTAGTCTTGAGAATAAAATTGCGAGCTAGAAATCGTGATATTTAGTGTTTTTCGAGTGGTAAGTAGATCTCTTGAAGAGCTAAAAGTTTTTGGCTAAAGATCTTAATTTGCGCATACGTAACTCCACAGCCAAGAGACTCTTAAGTAAGTACCCAATTAATCAATCGATTCTCTATTACTATAGGTAGCCTTTGCAAGTAACTAGCAGCTTCCTAGCGTGGTAAAGCGGTTGCATTGCAACTACGAAAAGTAGACCTTGGAATACCTCACTTAATCGATGCCTTTTGCAAAGACTTGCCATTTCTGACCTTTGCAAGTGCACACGCAATGTCGTACTTAGTGTACTTAGGCTTTATAATAATAATAGCTTATATTCCAAATTTTAAAAGAATGAATTAAAAATTAAAAGAGTTAATAATTATTTAAGAAGGTAGGTAAAAGTGGCGGTGTGTTAAGCGAGGATGAGCAAAAGGGTGAGGTGAGACGTTATTATTACGAACCTACTCGGTAAGAGGTATTACGTGCGTCCTGGCCCTGAGGCTCGGCAGCTCTGCTGCACAAAGAAGCCAGGACATGGACTAGATCACGTGATGAATTACAACGGCTCGTGGTAATTTATAATGATTTGGATCCTAGGAGATCACGATAATCTGAGGGGATTTATAGTATGAAGGGTTTTATATAAGACTAGTATATTTGCTATTAAATAAGAGCACTGTGCTTAACTTAAAATAGTATTTTTACTTATACTTAGTTACTATTTTCAATCGTACATAATACATTTACTTTTTAATTATTTAAGATTAATTTTGCACACTTAGTGTTTGCATTAAGTGAACATTGTAATCGTGATACTTTAAGCACCTTTTTATTAAAAGTATTAACTTACGTACAATATGTCTACTAAAGAATTCGCGTTTACAAAGGCGTTGATAGCTGTGCCTCCACCAACTACCTTCGATTATAAGCTTGTTTTAAAGCTCGTAGTACTTAATAACTATCACGGAGACTAATACAAGCTTGGAGCCTACTTGACTTAGGTTAAACTTTACATAGGGTTTAATAGTTACTAGTTCGCCATCAAAACCAATTAAGTCTTATAAGCGGTGTTCTTTCTTAGAAAGGTAGTATTTCATTAAATTAAAACCTTCTTAATCGATTATATTAAGAACAAGACCTTTAAGGGAGAAGTCTTATGAGTAATAATCTTCAAGTTTAAGAAGATTTTTCAAACCTTCGAGAAATTCAAGGAACGCATTAACTACGTCTTTAGTAATATTAACTAGAAATAAACCGCAGAACATTAAATTCAAAACCTTAAGCAAAATGACGCGACCACTACTTATACTACTTTCTTTTAGTAGTACGCTAATTAAACCAGTTGAAATAACGAAGTACTTAAGGCTTAGTATTATAAGGAATTAAAGGATGAAATAAAGAATAAGATTGCTAGGTTTAATGCTTTAAACGACTTATAAGAACTTATTAAGATGGCTGTTAAGATTAATAACCGCAATTACAAGCAAACCCTAAAGAAAAAAAGCTAGTATTGCTCGGGAGAACATATGCATTAAGGCCAAGAATTAAAGAAATTCTTTTACGCTTAAAAGATGAAATTAAATGCAATGCACTAAAAGAAGAAGTTATTTCAAAGAAAGCCACGCAACGGCGGGCTACCTAAGAAAGTCATAAACCAGCGTCAACGAAACAAGCTATGCTTTGAATGTGGTCTACTAAGTCACATGGCCAGCTTTTACTAATAAAACGCTAAATAGCGAGAAAGCTTAGCCAAGGATGGTCGATTATTATACGCTATAAGCCGCGATGGTTATGATACTATCGACTTGGCCAAATCTCTAAAGAGATAGCTTAATGCTATGTATTAACACATGACTTTAGACGAGCTAAAGGAAGCTCACATTTATACTTAACTCGTAGAAGCTTTGAGCGATGAGAAAGTCAAGCAACTAGTAGAAGAACTTTGGGAGCTTGACATTGAGAATCCATCACCAAAATCCTTCAAATGGGCCACGAAGCCCAAAAAGTTTAGCGCGATAAGCGTGGGCAGCAAAGGAAGTGTAATTAAGTATATGATCGCTTAGGAAGAACTTGAAGGTATTTGAATTAATAGCCTAGGTTATTAGGAACTTGAGACAAACTCTGAGGGTGAGGAAGCAGCTTGGACTTCAAAGCCTAGGCCACTTAGTTCTTAACTCACGGGATTATTATACGGCGAAATTTAGGAAGTCACTTAATAAGAGGATAACTTAGCGCTAAATATTAGTAATTATTATTAAACAAATATAATTACACGCGCAACTTATGAGGAACTAGGTATTATTGCAAGTAAAGGGCTTTAGTGAGGAGAGCACTACGAGGTAGTTTATTAAGACTACTAATAAATTTGTTAGAAGCAAATTAAGTATAAGGATGTGCTAAGCGCGTACCTCTAAGTAATTTCAAGAGAATACGTACTAGTACTTAATGTGCTATACTAATTAAAAGTAGAATTGTGATGAGAAATCTTAGTAAAAGAAAAAAGAATACAAATGTGAGTTAATATTACTAATAAGCTACGAAGCTATTATAAATATTACAACCCTAACAATTACAAAGAGCTAAAAACCTTTTATGTTTATAATATACTTTGCACCACGCCTAAACAAAGATTATAAAGAACTATTCTCATTAGCCATGTACATTATGAGTACTTTAAAGCCAGGCAGCTGGTCGTCATAGGCGACCAACACTTAACATTGGAAGTTAACATTAAGAGAGTAAAGCTCAAGGCAATAGTGAATTCTAAGGCACAAGGGAACTTCATAGCTTTTGCTGTTGTACTTCAATACTTACTACCAACCAAAGTCAAAGCGAACAAGTACAAGCTAGTACTTACCAACGAAGAACTTGCCGCGCAAGACCTAATTAATATGCAAACAAAGCTAGTTTACATAAGAATTAGTAAATACTTTAAGTATATTTAATTTAATATTACGAAAATTAAAAAACACAATATTATCTTGGGATTATTATAAATAAAGAAATATAATCTTAATATTAATTAAAATATATTACAAGTGTAGTTTAACAATTGTACAACTTACTTTTAAAATAAGGCCAAAGCAAAACGCCTTTGAAAGGTTAGCGCCACCTCCAAGGATAAAACGGAACACCAAGAATAGGGTTCAAAACGAGACGTATTAGCAGTGTACGCGCGGTTTGCGGCATTATTTCACGAGAAAAAAGACGAGAAGGCCTTGCCGAAATATTAAAACTACGATTATTAAATTAAGTTAGTTAATAGTACTAAGCTAATTTTTTAATTATTATAAGAATATTTAGTAATAAATTTAATAATAATTAAGTAATATATTAATGAGAATATAACTAAGGGCTTTATTTAGGAATTTAAATCCTTATAAGGATTTAATGTTTTCTTTACGGAAAAAAAGAACAGCAAACAAAGAATGTGCATTAACTATAAGCAGCTAAATAACGCTACTAAGAAGAATTAATACATATTACTATTAGCTAAGAAGTTAAGAAATAAACTTAGCGAAGCTAAGATCTTTACTTAGCTAAACCTGCGAGAAGCATACAACCTCGTAAGGATAGTTAAAAGGGAAGAACAAAAAATAGCATTTTGCACACGTTTTGATTATTACAAGTATACAATTATGCCCTTTAAACTAACCAACGCATTTACTACATTTTAACGTTTAATTAATAATATTTTAAGGCAATACTTAAACATAACTTGCATTTACTACTTAAACAACATCTTAGTTTATTTTAAGATAAAGAAGCAGCACGTAAAAAACATAATTACTATTCTTAAAAAACTAAAGATAATATATATGCTTCTTAAACTAAAAAAATGTTATTTTCATGTGAACAAGGTTGTGTTTCTTGGCTATGTAGTCACTACCACCAAATTAGCTATGAATCTTAAAAAGATTAAAGCAATCGTTGAATAAACTAAACCTACAAATATCAAGAAAATATAATTATTTCTTAAATTTACCAACTTTTACAAGCGATTTATTAAAGGTTATTTAGAGATTACTAAGCTACTTACGAAGTTAACTCATAAGAATAAGAAGTTTCACTAAACAAATAAAACCAATTAAGCTTTTAAGGCTTTAAAGAACGCCTTCACTAAGAAGCTAGTGCTTACTGCCTTTACACCCAATAAAGAAATACAAGTGAAAACGGATTCTTTAGACTACGCTATTGAAGCCATACTTAGCCAGCCAAGCGAGGACGAAAAATAGCAACTAGTCGCATATTACTCGCGAAAATTATTACTAGTAGAGCTTAATTATAATATATACAACAAAAAATTACTAGTAATTATAAACGCAATTTGCAAGTAAAGGGTTTATTTTAAGGGCGCTACTTATAAGGTATAAATTTTAACGAACCATAAGAATTTTATTTACTTTATTATTACTAAGAAGCTAAACTAATAATAGGTTTAGTAGTATGAAATACTTTTTATAATTAAACTTTGAATTTCTTATGTTAAGAAAACAAAAAATGCTAAGGCTAATGCCTTTAGCTAAAAACCAAAGTATCTTAAGAATAAAACACACGAATTGCATATTTTACTTAAGAAAAATGACGACTTGCTAGTAGTTAACCACAAGTAGTTAGCAGCAACTAATTAGCCAAAGTTTAAGAAAATCTGAAAAAAATATGCTAATAACCTAGTCGTAGCCAAACAAAAAAAACAGCTAAGCGAAGAATTCTTCTTTTTCCTAAGCGAAACTCTTTTATACTAAGGATAAGTTTATATCCCCACTAGGGATAAGATGACCCTCGTTAAATAATAGCATAAGGCATTAGCTTATAAATACCAAAGGATAACTAAGATACTGTGACGCTTGCCCTAGAAAGACGACAGTCACGTGTGGCTGAAGCCTCACATATCAACACAAGGGGAATATATAACGATACCAAGCATCAACTTAGAATCAATAACTACGGAGTTAAGAAGGTAAAGGAAAGAAGGTAACTAAATACAAAAAGGCAGCGACTTTAGCTAACCTCACCTCGGCTAAGCCCGCCTCATGGCGTCGATCCCGATGCATCGCAGATTAGCTGTGGAGCCATATAAATTGGATGCGGCTGGGCGGTGGACATGAGGGTGCCAAAGCTAGCAGCGCGTCACACTACCCCCCCCCTCCTAAAAAAGCTCGCCCTCGAGCGTTGGTTCATTTCCTTGTTGTCGTTGAGGTCCTCGTAGTTGTCTACGCCATCTTTCCATGCCTTAATCCATTAAGGTAGCTTTGCAAGGGGTCTTGCTTGCTCTTAGTGATTGAAATGGAAGTCTTTGACTTTATGCGAAGTATATTTCAAATTAGAGGCATTATACCATTCTAAATCAACGTCATGGTTGAACCAAGTAACACGGTAAGAAAGCGTTTTGCCTTGCTTGCGGCAAGCGAGCACTTCTTCCAGGTCCCATTCGTCGTCGCCTGTAATATTAATCGGCGAAGAAGCGTCTTGCACTTGGCCTAGCAAAGGGTCGTTTGGGTCCTTCCGCAGCTTGCTAGCTGAGAAGACGTTATGAACCTTCATGCTAGCTGGCAGTTTCAGGCGATATGAGCTACTAATCTTCTTAAGTACTCTAAAAGGTCCATTGGTTGGCATGTCTAATTTCTTGAATGAACGAAGTGTCTTGAAGTAGCGCATGTCTAGCCAAACTAAGTCGTCCACATCAAAGTCAATATCGCAGCGAGAAGCGTTGTAAAATCGGGCCATCTTTACTTAGGCCTTAGTAAGTCCTAACTAAGCCATATCTTATGCTTTTTTATGGCGTTAGGCGTAGTCTATGGTTTATTGTGTATTCAACTTATTAGTAAGTATTGCTAAGTTTGGCAAGTCGATTTTCTAATCCCAATTTATGCGTAGGGCGTAACCATGGACTACTTCAAAAGAAGTAAGTCCTTCCAAAGAATCGTGTGGAAGAGAGAGCTAAGCGTAATCCATGGTAAGAAGGTACTCTAACTAATCGTCTTAATAGTATGCAACAAAAGGTCTAAGTCATTTCTACAAGTATTAATTATAAACTTTGGTTTGGCCGTTTGTTTAAGGATAATTGGCAGTAGAAAGCTATCTCTTGGTTCCGAGGACTTTGCAAAGAGCGTCCCAAAACCTGGAGACAAATTAAGGTCCTTTGTTAAAAGTAATAGTAAAAGGGGCGCCAAAGTAACGATATATATGATACATATACATAGTAACCAACTTTTAGGCATTAGTGGTTTTCTAACAGGAGATACTAACTGCTTGCTTGCTAAAGTAGTTAATAAAAACAAGAACATTATCAAATTCATGCTTGTTTTTATTAAACGTGCAGTAGTTTACTGTAATATGCTCCCATGAGCGAGACGAAACGGGAAGAAGATGGAGAAATCCAAGCTTCTTATCCCAAGGCACTTAAATTCGTCGGCATATATGACAATTGCGGCAGTATTACTAAACTATTAATGTTATCCCGTGCCACTAGTACTAAGAAGAGAGCAATTAAATTGTCTTCTTAGCACCAAGATGTGCGGTTGTTGCTTAATCATGGACCTCTCTAATTATAAGGATGCAAAGGTAATCAACATCCGGAATTAAAAGGCGGTCATCGTACAATAATAAATCGGCTTCCATACGAAGTTTCCCTAGCTTATCAAACAAAGCTTACTTGCGCAAAGCTTGTAGGGATTAAGCCATATAGTTTGCTTCCAATATATGCTGTACAACGGAGAAGGCAGGGAGTAGGGCATCAGCGTTTAAGCTAGCCACCAAAGCATCAGAGTCATCTGGCTCTCGAATTTCTTGCAATAGCAAGTTAGGGTTAACCTGTCCTTAGCTAAGAAGTTGCTGCAAGCGCTGTGTCTTCTTTACTAAGTTCTGCAGGTCTAATTCATTTAGCTTGCGCGAGAAGGCATCAGCCAAAGGGTTATGAACGCTTGGTTTATATATGATCATGAAATTGTAGTCTACTAAGAGTTCAGCCCATCGGGCTTGCCTTGCATTTAGCTGCTTGGAAGTCATAAAGTATTCCAAAGCCTTGTGGTTCGTAACAACACGAATTTAGTGAGAGGCCCCCGCGAGCTCTACTCTCTAGTGCCCAAAGGATCTAATAATTACTAGTATCTTTTTATTATAAACAGCGTAGTTAAGCTTGGCGAGAAGCATAGTTTTTAAAAAGAAAGCAATAGAAAACTAGTCCTTTGCATATTGTTGTGAAAAGACTTTTGCAACAATACCATTACTAGCATCCGTTTCTAGGAGGCAAGGCAAGTCTTATTGGTAGTGCCGTAAGAGAGGTGTAGACGTGAGAGTATGTTTTAAAAGATTAAAGGCATTTGCGTACTTTGCGATAAAGCGAAAAGGAATATTATTCTTAGTGAGCTAAATAAGAAGTTTCGCTATAATACCATAATTGCAAATAAACCTTTAGTAGAAATTGCAGAATCCTAAGAACAACTGCACGCCTTTGACTAAGCTGGGGTAGTTTCATTGGCTAATTATAGCGATTTTCTTTGAGTCGACCTCTAATCTAAAGGTTGAGATGATGAATCCTAAGTACTTAGTGCTTATGACTTCAAACTTACACTTCTTTAGGTTAGCTTGCAACCTAGTGTTATTAAGGCGTTGAAGCACCTTTTTAACATGAAGTTGGTGTTGCAAGGGGTCTTCAGAGTATATAAGAATATCATCCAAGTACGCTGTATAAAAGTCATCAAAGTAATCAAAGAAAATATTATTTATGTAGCGCTGATAGGTTGCGAGGCCATTAGTTAACTCAAATGAAAGAACTTTGCACTTGTATGCGTCATATCTTGTACGAAAGGTTGTGTACTTCTCTGATGCTGGGTTCATTCGGATTCAGTGAAAAGCTTGATGAATGTCTAGTTTGGTAAAAATGCAAGCATTAGCTATGCGAGCTAGCGTCTCATTAATTAGAGGTAAGAGGTATTAGTCTTTGCAAGTAAAAGTATTCAATACTTAGAAATCGATACACAACCATAACGAGCCATTAGGCTTCTTAACGAAGAGAATAGGAGCAGCATATAGTGCTTGCGAAGGCTCAATGAATCCTTTATCAAGGTTATCAGTGATGTATTACTTGACAGCCTCAAGTTCTACCGCGGACATCTTGTACAGCGGCGAATACTTAAGTGCTTTCTCGCCCTCTCCTTCTAGCTTAATCTTATAATTATATAAGCGGTAAGGGGGAAGAATATCACTTTTTGCCTTAGAGAATACGTGGTTGTAATTAGCGTATTCTAGAGGAATCATTAGTTCAGCGTCTAGCTCTTAGATGAAAAGTGCAAATTGCGCGGCTAACTAACAATGGTGAGTAAGTTTAACAATCAAAGCTATAATGGCAGCGGCTTTCTCTTGCTTTTAGCTTCTTTAATTAATTAGAGCATCGATCTCTTGAAGTATTGCTACGAATATCTCATCTCCAGACTTTCGTTTACTTAATATATAAAATACCGCGGCGCTAATTAAAAAAATATCAATAGCAGGACGTTGAGAAGCTTTCTTATGAAAAGCCTTTTGTGTTGCTAAAGAGCATACTTTAGAAGAGAGGGGATTATTTGTAGTCAACTTGTGTGCAAGAGAAAGTTGCGTTTGCATGCTTCGAAGTGAATTGGCATGGTCCTTGGTATGCGTTCTACGCATGAAGGAAGCGAATTGGGGCGAGTTCGTGGTAGGCAGAGGGTTGACAATGAAGGTAGGTTTAATAGCAGTGCTAGCATTAACAATTGATTAGGGGCAATGCTTACTAACTAAGACGCATAATTTTAAGGTTGTTAAGAGAAAAAATGAAAAGTTGTTATGTATTTTAAAACATTATTTTAAGCTTATAATATCGCAATAAGATTAAGCAACGTTACTCTTCGTAATACACGCTAATGTATTCTTCGTGGTTATTACTTAAAACGGGGAATAAGAATTTAAGGTATTTATACTTAGTGTAAAGTCTAAGAGTAAGGGGTTGGCCGTCGAGGTTAACTCCAGAAGTTGGGGATCATGGCGGCTCCAAAATTCACGCAATTTGGCGTTTCTATGCTCGGCATCGCGCTGGTGACGTTGGTGAATCTTGTGTAAGCGTAGGTCTCGGATTTCAATTAACTTATTATAGCTAGTTATTGGGGGGTAGTCCAGAGGCCAAATGAGTCGTCGTTTAGCGGCATCCAAGAGCACTTCGTGATGCTTTAGCCATAACCTCCCAATAATCACTTCGTGGTTTTCTAAGTAAGTAATTAAGAAAGAAGTAAATAATTGCAAACGCTTATCAACTATTAAATTTAATATGATGTAGTAGCTAATAGTTTAGCCAGCTCTACCATCAAATCTTTTAACAAGGATAAGTGAGGGCAATGAGTAAATTAAAGGTTTTAAGAAAAAAGAAAGAGATTTCAAAAAAGAGTGGTTAATAAAATAATAACTATTGGCTTTAGAATCAAGAAGTACAAGCAACTTATACGTAAGGCCATTCTTGGAGAAAGCAATGCAAATGGTAAGTGCTGATTCGCCAAGAAGCTTCGTAAGGTTAAGATATCGCATATCTTGTACCATGCTTAGGAAGGAGCCTTTGCCTAGGCTAGGTCTTTTGCTTGTGGAGTAGAGTTCTCCATTGGCAAGTTGTCGTTATTATTTGCAGCTTGGCTGTCAGATATAAAGCCTTTATCGTTGTTTATTTTCATTTCGCTTAAGCGAGGGGTATAGCCACGATTTTGAGGTTGCTGAGAAAAATGCCGGGGGGCATTTATTGGTGTTTAGGCACAAGTTGTATTGGCTCGTGCAGAAGAGTATTAGGTTGGTACTGTACCAGTTGAACGCTGTTAAGACACAAAAACAACTGCTGGCTTTTTAATTAGGATTGGTATGCGATTTGTCCCGCTATTAGTTTGTTGCTAACGACAAGAATTGGTATTTATACTTGTTGTAGAGAAGTCGGAACAACTAATGTAAATAGTGCTCTTCACGTGCTATCCTTGGTTCTCAGTTTGAATTGCTTCCACATACTCTTCCAAAGTCCTAGCTCTCTTGTACTCATGGAACAGTTGCTTGCGTAAGCGGGATAAAAGCTTGTCTTGTAAGTCCATTTTGAGGATAAACTTATTAGTTACGCTACCCCGGCTAGCAAAAGTCCTAAACCAATAGTAGAATTCCCAAAAGATTTCTCTTGCGGCTTTCATCTTCAATGCAAAGTATTGGTTGCGTGCTATCTATTGCTCGTAGGGGTTAGTCAAAAAAGTGACTACTTGTGTAACTAAATTAAGCGCATCTTAGAGGTTGCCATCGTTGTTAAGCATAGAAGACAAAAAGAATGGCTCTAAGAACGTACAAGCTAATCCCTTTGTTTGTACTAGTACCCAATCCTTCTTATGATCGTCGTTAAGGAAGTATTGATCGTACCAACGCATAGCATTTCGGATTTAAACTTCCCATAACCGTGGGTTGTAATCAATGCTATTAAAGAGTTTGTTGTGAAGGTTAAGAATCTTCTCGATTCGCGAGGCAATTGACATTTGGGACAAGCCAAAGAAAGAGGGGGAGCGGTAATAAGGGGGGGGGTTGCGATATAATAGGCAATCCGGGTCTCCCTCATCGTTATTATCATCATTAAGCGAGCCGCCGGGAGCAGATGCACTTATACCATAGGTTGTTTTCCCTTTGCCATTTCGTTTATAAGCCCTAGGAGTATCCTTTGTTAAGGGACGGGGGTTGTCTTCTTCAAAGGTCACAGATCTAGCTGAGGGTCTTGAAGTAGTTAAGGAAGCAGACAGCCGGTTGATTTAGTCTTGCATAAGTCGCATTTGTGCCAACTATTGTGCAAGCATATTTAATGCTGCACGTAGCTCTCCTTCAGCTACTAATTCCGTCTTCTCTTGGCTATTCGCAATAAAACTGCGTGTAGGTGTGTTCTAGACCCTGCTAGAGCTAGGTCCGAAGACGAGAAGGTCTCGACTTGGCGTCGAAGGCCGTGAAACCGAGGATGAGGAGAACGACATATCGGCGTCTTCAGTTGGTACAACTAAAGAGACTACTTTTGGCTTGTATAATCGTGCTGGAGGGAGAGAACCGAAAAAAAGAAGTTTGTTAGATCGGCGTGTTAATGCTAAAGAGGGGGGTTTTGGAGGGGGTTTTGATGCCATTCATTAAGCTGTTGCTGAGCTTGGTATAGGCCTTTCTTGTATTTGAGCTTCTGGGCCGTGGCCACTCACAAGAAAATCAAGATCGGGGGATATTTACTATTTTCTTAAACGATGTAAAAAGAGTTATTGATAATGTGACGCTTGCCTTAGAAAGACGACAGTCACGTGTGGCTAAAGCCTCACATATCAACACAAGGGGAATATATGACGATACCAAGCATCAACTTAAAATCAATAACTACGAAGTTAAGAAAGTAAAGGAAAGAAGGTAACTAAATACAAAGAGGCAGCGGCTTTAGCTAACCTCACCTCGGCTAAGCCCGCCTCATGGCGTCGATCCCGGTGCATCGCAAATTAGCTGTGGAGCCATATAAATTGGATGCGGCTGGGCGGTGGACATGAGGGTGCCAAAGCCAGCAGCGCGTCACAGATACTATTAAGGCTTTCTTAGGAATACTACTTCTTAAGCATAAGAAAAGTAGTTAAAAACGTAGTATTGTTATGCGACATATGCATTTGAAACAAGGCAAATCACCATGCTTCGTATAAGCTTATAAAATTGCTAGTAATACTACTACGCTTATGAAAGTTAATTGCATTAAACTTCGTAGTTAAATTACTACTCTTAATAAACTTAATTACAAGAATTAAATACAACTTAATTTATGTAATTACAAATAAGTTCACAAAGTACGCGTATATAATACTAGTACTAGAAACTTAAAGCGCGCTTTAAATAGCGCAAGTATTTCTTAGGATAATTTTCGCAAATCACGGAATACTAAACAAGGTTATTTTAAATAAAAATAAGCTTTTTACCTTAAAGTTTTAAAAAACCTTAATAGCACTTCTTAAGATAAAGTAAAAGATATTAATAGCTTTTTACTTGCAAATAAATGCATAAACAAAACAAATTAATTAAATAATAAAAACGTATTTTTATTGCTATGTTAACTATAAACAAAACAATTAAGTTTAACTACTTTTACTTGCTTAGTTTGCATATAATATTGCAAATTAAGAAACTATTGGAGTATCGCCATTTTACGCGAATTACGAGTATAACTCAATGGTATACAACACACTAATTACGAGTTAAGAGACCGCACAACAAGCTATGCTTTAAGGAGATAAATTAAAGTAGTTGCATAAGAAATTATCTAATAATATTTTATTTATTGCACGTAAATTAACTATTTATTACAACAAAAAGCGTAGCATGAGACCAATGCTAAAGAAGGGAAATAAGGTTTACTTACTTAGAAAGAATATTGCGATTAAATAACTAAGTTACAAACTAAATTATAAAAAGTTAAAATTATTTAAAATTGCAAAAGTTAAAGGACTAGTTAATTTTTAATTAGTGCTTTCAAAAACCATAAATATTTACTTAGTATTTCACATATCTCTTTTTAAATTAGCACCGCTAAGAGCATTAGCTATTTTCATTACAAAAATCTAACTAATTAATTTAAATGCTAAATATAAAGTAAAGACTATTCTTAACTGTTAGTACTTTTGCGAAATTGCTAAATATTTGATTAAATAAAAAAAGTACTTATAATTGGAAAACACTTGAGAACCCAAATTTAATCTCCACTGCCTTGAGATGCTTCAACGCTTTCACTAGTGAAACCCAGACCTTCTTAGAAAGAATCAAGCAAGTTAACAAAGGCCCTAAGATTAACGTCCGGGAACTTGAGGAAAGTCAACGCCTGCTCGAGGCTCGCGGCGCTAGCCTCGAGCCGAGCAAGCTCCGCCTTCTTCTCCCTTTTACGAGCATCGAGCTTCTTTAGGGTTAACAAACCCAACTCAACTATTTGCGCTTTTTTTTTATTTAGAAGTTTTTTTATTTTATTTAAATAAATAATCTTTATTATTGCCTTATTCTTTTTATCTTGTAACTTCTAATACTAGCGTTTTAGCGCAGCCTAGTTACTTACTAAGAAAAGCTTCTTCGTAAAATCACAATTCATTTTGCAATAATAAATGCACTTGAAATAGCAAGACAACTTGAGGCCGGCCGCTACGCAGCGCTTTCGAATTCAAACGCAAAAACCGCAAAAAAACATCTCTTTACTAGTTTTATTAATTTTAATAATAAAAACAATAGCTTTAAGTTTCTTTTTATTACTATTAAAAGTTATAATAAAAAGAAAAAACAATTATAAACTTATAACAACATTTCCTTTATTATACTTAAGCGTGGGAACCACGCTAAGCAAGAAAGGGAATAGTATTACAAACCTACTTAGTAAGAGATATTACGTGCGTTTTGGCCTTGAGGCTTGGCAGCTCTGCTGCATAAAGAAGCCAAGACATAAACTAGATTACGTAATAAATCACGACGGCTTGTGGTGATTTATAGTGATCCGGATCCTAAGGGATTACAATAATCCAAGGGGATTTGTAGCATAAAGGGTTTTATATAAGACTAGCACGTTTGCCATTAGATAGAAGCTTTGTGCTTAACTTAAAATAGTATCTTTACCCATACTTAGTTACTATCTTCGACCGTACGTGATACACCTACTTCTTAATCATTCAAGATTAACCCCGCACACCTAGTGTTTGCATCGAGTGAACATTGCGACCGTGACAGTTATGTAAGTCTGGCTTTGCACACTCCCTGTTCCGTTCTCCCGCGTATTGAGCGGTCTCTCCACCATTGCATAAAATAGTAATTGACTCTGAGCTCCTGGCTTCTAGGAAGGCTGGAATGGTGTTTACCAGGATGAACCGCAAAGGCGAAATCATCCGTGCACTTCGATGTACTACCAGGACGATGGAACTGCCATTACAGGACATGACGTTGAAGTGTTGTTCAACAACCCTGACCCCTCGAATTACAATCCGGCTCGATTTATTCCCTTGTGGAAACTAATATTCCATGGCCAAGACGACCTGCAAACGAGAATTATCTAGTCTCGCATCCAGCAGTAGCTTGATGATTTGGGCAAGACTCCAGAGGGCCTCCTTCAAGACTGGGCAATCCTTCTTCTGAGAGACGAACTTGGCATTCTAGAAAACGGTGACGTGCTGTCGTTGTTAAGATCACAATATGATAATTTTGATCGACTAGACATTGAAGTTGTGATCGCAGTACCTCCCGATCGAACAACCATCGCCCATGCGCAGGTCTTGGAGGCATTCATACAACCGCCGTTATCGTCGGCTTCCGTCTCGCTAGAGTCAGAGCCTGCAGCTATGTTCCGGATGATAGAATATGGTGTATAATTGAGCTCTATGAAGGACGCAGAGATATACCCAAAGAGGGGTAGTTCTGAGGTGTACGTAGTTAGTACTTAACGTACGACAACGTGCATCAACGTTTAATACGCTAATATTTCCAACATTTCCCCTTCTTTAGACCTTTATAGAGCTTTAATTAAGGTTGTTGAGGGTTGTTGAGGCCTTCTTAACTCTTGTAATATGCCAACATAGCATATAGCGCTTACATCTCCTTTTGTAAGAAGTTTAGTAACTTCGTAGTATTGTAGCATGCGTTACAATATAAGAGTATCGCAAGTTAACTCTCATAAGTCTTTTAAATAATTGTATGCCTTGCAAATCGTTATATATGGCTATTTCATGGCCTTAGTGCTTTTTATCTTAGTCCCTTAACTTTTATATGCTTTATATGCGGTATACTTATATAATCCTTATATTATTCAAAGAAAGTTGTTAATAGAGCTTTTATAAGGATATTTATTATATTGTTATTTCTAAGTACATACTATATAATCATTTTATTACTTAAAATTATATTATCTTGTATATAAAAGTGGTGAATATTAATATACTTAGATTTAGAATGAAATTTGTGTTTTTTAGTGAGAGCCTTTGCCGCTGTATTGTTTAAGAAGAGGGTAAGTAAGCGTTTTAAGGTGATATTTAAGTCTTTTCACAACTTTAGTATTCATGCTACTTTTTTAAAACCATTGCTAATTGCCATTATCTCCAAATCTGCGCTACTAAGAGCAATAGACTTTTATTTATTAGTAGCCCAACTAATGAGTTTATTATTAAATTTAATTAGTTATTTTTGAAATGATTTTTTATTGCTTTTTATGCCTTAAGTAGTATTGCTTTAATAATTAAATATAAAATTCATAATATTAGTGTCTTTTTTTTATATATAATTCCGTCGCTAGTTGTACGCCGCAAATATTATAAAAAAGGTTTTATTGCCTTTAAGTAAAGCTTTATAGGTTTGATCATATGGCGTGCTAATTAGCTTACTATATAAGCTATGTTAAAACGTGATAAGTTTGAGAAGTAAATTAGGGAGTTTATGATTTGCTAGTAAAGTGAGGTTTCTTTTGCATCCAAGATAGTCTTATTATCCTCAATTGTGCGTAAAATAGTACCTTCTTTAGCTAGTAAGTTATTTCCAAATGATTAAGTTATATTAAACTTTTAAAGGACTTATTGTGTATATTAAGTTTAATGTATTCGCAAGGTCTTTTCACCTTAATTTTAATTAATTTAAAGCCTAATAAAGGTGTTCACTAGTTTTAAGTTCTTGCCTTTTCATTTTTAAAGTATAATTAATTTGAGGTAATTAGTGTTAAGTTTAAAGCTAATTATTAGTATATCGTTAATAAATACTAATACGTACGCAGTTAAGTATTTATTACCTTTATAAGTAAAAAGATTAAGATTTGCTTTTAAAAAAGTTAGTTTTAAAGCCTTTATTTTATTTTTAATTAAAAGCTATTATTCTTTAGGTGCTTATTTTAATTCATAAAGTAAGCGCAAAAGTTGTAAGTAAGCTAGTTTTTCATTATTTAGCTTAAAATAAAGTTTATTTAAGAATTATAGTATTTTCATGTATATTTTCTTTTTTAAGTGTGCATTAAAAAATATTATATTAATATTAATATACTTAACTTTAAAGTCTCTTTTGGTAGCAAATGCAAGTAATACTTGTAAAGTAGTGTATTATACAACGCTAGCAAAGGTCTTAAAGTAGTTTAAGCCATGCTTTTGCTCAAATCCTCTTACTACTAATCTGGCTTTGTGTCGCGCAAGTTAATTTCTAAAGTTGACTTTATTACGAAAAACTAGTCTTAATAATATTAGCGTTTTTTCAATTGGTGGCCTACTAAAATAAAGTTTATAGGTTTTTGCTACGTTAAGTTCATTTAATTTTAATAGTATAGCAATCTTTTATTCCTTTGAATTAAACTTAAGTGCGTTATTAACTAATATAATCTTTATAAGGACTTAAGGCTAAGCTTTAATTAAGATCAATGCAACTTAATAAGTTAGCGCTTTTTTTATTACAACATCACCAAATACGCGTTTTGGCTTAAAAGCTCTCTTTAATCTTAAAGTTAAAAATAAAAAAAATTCTGCTATTATTTAAGTTTAAATTAGTACGCGCTAATTAAACGCCCTTAAAGTGTTTCTCACTTGCTTTTGAGTTTTACTGGTGTTTCTCACCTCAGCTGGTCTCTCCAATTAAGGTCTTTTAGTACTCTTGACTAGCTTATTCTTAGGTCTTTTAAAGCTCTCAGCATTCTTAGCTAGCCTTTTCAATTAAGGTTTTTCTTACTTTATATATGTCTTTATAATATTAATATTATACGTATTATATTCGTTAAATTTAATATTTATAAAGATTAATTCTTAAAAAGTTTTAATATTTAAAAGCTTATATGTTTTTAAACTTATTATTCTTACTAGTATGAATTTCCTTGGTATAATTATAAGCGCCATTTTTCTTAAATACGTCTTAAAAGAGGCCAAGGGTAATACAATAGCTTTAAATACTTTTATCTTTAAAAAGTTAATTAGCTTTCTTTTTCACACCTTTACTAATGTAAGTCTCTTTACAGCTTCAAATGAAAGTGCCTTTATAAGCTATTAATTTTTTAATAATTTAATATACTTAATAATATAACACTACATTTCTTTTAGCATTTTTGCGTTATATAAGATAAAGCAAGAGATTTTTGCTAATTCGTACATTTAATATTTTATTACCTTATTAAGTAAGTACTTATATACTAAGAACGGCTTTAGTTGTACACTAATTTCTCGTAACTAATAAACAAATTCAAAATCAAAATCTCTTTTTCTATTATCAAATTTATAATAAACTATAACTATGCTTAGTTTCTCTCTTTTTAACTATATTTGAAGCTTTCGAATAATAAGTTGAATTTCAGTAGCTAATTTTGACTTCAAAAGTCTTACTTAGCATAATCTCGTGGCGTTATTTACTAGTAATAAGAAGTACTTATACCCACGAATTAATAGCGGTAAAATACCTAAGATATTTGCATAAATTCGCCAAATTAGTTAATCGGTCTTAAAATCCGTCTTCTTATTAAAGCTCTTTTTTATTCATTTTGCAAAGCATAAATAGCAACTTTTTTTTCTTATTGGCTAGTTAAAGAACCTCATTTTAATTTTGTATTTATTTTGCACCAATTTCTTAATATAAGCGTAGTTTAAGTAACTAAGTTGTTAATAAAGCAAGTTGGCCTTTATCTCTTTAATAGCCTTACTTTTCATTTTCAATATCTTAACATTTTTAACTTTTAATGATATAACCGCATTAGCTTTAGCCTTAGTTGTTAAAAAGCTTATTAGTATCTTTAGTATGTATTAGTTTTTAACCTTAAATGCCTTATACATTAATTTTTTATTTTTATAGCCTTGTACCAAGCGTTTTCCAATAATAATTTAAACGCTATTATTTGTCAACTACGCAATAAAAATCAACTTAGTTGTACTAAAGTCTAATATATATCAAACGTTGTGCAAAAGTAGTTTATTAACTATTATATCTTCATAACCTTTAACGTAAAAGTAATTATAATTAGCTATTTATACTAACCTATGTTGGTTTTATTTTTTTAATATAATAAACTTAGTAAGCATGCCGCAAAAGTGAAAAGACGCTTTACTATTTATCTTTTAATAATTAGTTTTCAAAGTTAGTAGTGCTTTTTCTACTAAAATTACTACTCTTGCACATTGAGTTTAAGACAGCAAGTAGTTAAATAGCTTAATATTTTCTTCAGCTGCATATACCTCTAACTTTTAAGCCGAAAAAGTCGCCTTTATCGCATTTAAGCATTTGATTTTCTAATAGCCAAAGCCTTTGCACTTAGCACATTAATTAATATCTAATCTTAATGTACTACCTTGCTTATTTTCATATTCTCCCTTTGCCCTATTAAATACTTAGTATTCTTCTCTTTTACTTTTATTTCCACTAGTATTTCTACTATTTCACTCATTTCTACTACCTCTTTTTTATTTACTTCTTTTTCTACGGTCATATTTAGCTTTGTATTAACTTCTATTCTTATCATCATCTCTTTAGTTAGCTAAGTAGGTGGCTTACGTTGGCGCTAGTGATGCAATAGAAACAAAAGCTAGCTTTGCTTTTTATTTAGCTTTTGTATTAATTAGTCGTTGTACTGTGTTGTTTAATAATAAGTTTATAACTTACAAAGTAATGAAAATAATAACCTAAAGACTTTTCTTTAGTAATAACCAAAGTAGTTTTGCTTATACATTTATATTAATTATTAGTACAAAGTCTTTAATTAGTTTTAGCTTATAATTAAGAAATATAAACACATAGTTATTAATAAACTACGTTATTAGTTCGTATACAACCTTAAAGAGCTTATTTTTAATATTTTAATATTTAATGCCCTTAAGTATAATAACACCTTCTTTTGCAATTATAGCGTTTCATAAAGCTTTTATATCGCTTGCTTTTATTATATCTTTGTACTTGGCGAAGATAAGTGAAGTTAAGAAGTTAACAATAATCTTGCGAGCCTTAGTATTGCGCTTTTGCCAAGTAGCTAAAGCTTAAGCTCTTGCAAGAACTGCAAGTGGTTCAGTAGCCTATTCTAATACGCCGGCGCCAAAAAGTCGTTGCTCTTGATTTAGCTCCTATTTAAAGAAGTTGTTGTAAGAAAGCTTCATTTTTTTCTTCATAATGTTAGCAAACCGCGCCATACTAATTTTGGTATTAGAGACTTCCAAAAAGTCTTAGGTGCAATAAAAGCCTTTAGTTTTTAATAAAAACAATGAAATTAAAAATATTGCGATTAACTTAAATTGCTACTATAATAGAATATGATATATAATTAAGCTTTATAAAAAACGCAAAGATATACCTAAAGAGGGGTAGTTTTGAGGTGTACGTAGTTAGTACTCAACGTACGACAACGTGCACCAACGTCTAATACGCTAACATTTCCAACACCGGAGTTGGGTTGAAGCAGGCCAAGATACGCAGGACTGGGTGGTGAGTATGATCAGATAGTTCTGGAACGGAGACTGACCCTGGTTCGCAGGTTGGCAAGAGATACTTGGTGGCAGATGGAGGAGGCGGAACATGTGTAAGTGTTCTCGGAAACCCTCCTGAGATTCTGCTGACGTCGAAGTGCTTTGTCCGCTTTCGCTTGGATAGGCTCAATCCACCGGGTTTTACGCAAGAAAGCGAAAGTATGTAACATTGTACTGAACACCCTTTGCAAACCTCTGCTAATAGCTCAGGCGTGGTATGTGGAGCAGAAACAATTTCGGATAGCCAGAATGGTGCCAACAAACTTCAAAAATCGAGACTGGGAGATCAGCAGAATGCGGAACGACTTCGAGCTCAAGTACAAGCAACATGTAGGTCGCGAAGTCCGACGCGATCTGGTATTCAAGAGAAGTGAGGTGGGGATGAGTTTCGTAGGATCCCTTAGTAAGCATACCCGTGCCAGGGTGATAGAATATGGTGTATAATTGAGCTTTATAAAGGACGCAGAGATATACCCAAAGAGGGGTAGTTTTAAGGTGTACGTAGTTAGTACTTAACGTACGACAACGTGCACCAACGTTTAATACGCTAACATTTTCAACATCTCTTTTTTTTTAAATCTTTATAAAACTCTAATTAAAGTTGTTGAGGGTCGTTGAGGCCTTTTTAACTCTTGTAATATGTCGACATAGTATATAACGCCTACATCTCCTTTTGCAAGAAGTTCAGCAACCTCGCAGTATTACAGTGTGCGTTATAGTACAAGAGTATTGTATGTTGACTCTCATAAGTCTTTTAAATAGATGTATGCCTTGCAAATCCTTATGTATGACTATTTCATGGCCTTGGCGCTCTTCATTCTTGTCTCTTAACCTTTATATGCTTTATATGCAGCATGCTTATATAACCCTTATATCGTTCAAAGAAAGCTATTGGTAGGGCTTTTGTGAGGATGTTTACTATGTTGTTATTTTTAGGTTCATGTTGTATAGTCATTTTACTACTTAAAATTATATTATCTTGTATGTAAAAGTAGTAAATATTAATATGCTTAGATTTAAAATGGAATTTGTGTTCTTTAATGAGAGCCTTTGCCGCTGTATTATTTAAGAAAAGGGTAGATAAGCGTTTCGAGGTGATTTTTAGGTCTTTTCACAACTTTAACATTTATGCTACTTTTCTAAAACCATTACTAGTTGCCATTGTCTCTAAATCTGCGCTGCTAAGAGCAGTAGACCTTTGTTTATTGGTAGTCCAACTAATAAGTTCATCGTTGAATTTGACTAGCCATTCTTGAAACAATTTTCTGTTGCTTTTTGTGCCTTAAGTGGTATTGTTCTAATAATTAAACATGAAATTCATAATATTAGTGTCTTTTTCTTTATATGTGATTTTATTGCTAGTTGTACGCCGCAAATATTATAAAAAAGGTTTTGTTGTCTTTAGGTGGAGCTTTATAGGTTTGATTATATGACGTGCTAATTAGCTTACTATATAAGCTATGTTAGAACGTGATAAATTTGAGAGGTAAATTAGAGAGCTTATGATTTGCTAATAAAGTAAGGTTTCTTTTGCATTTAGAATAGTTTTATTATTCTTAATTGTGCGTAAAACAATATCTTCTTTGGTTGATAAGTTGTTCTTAAATAATTAAGCCATATTAAACTTCTGAAGGACTTGCTGTGTATACTAAGTCTAATGTATTTGCAAGGTCTTTTCACCTTGATTTCGATTAATTTGAAGCCTAATAAAGGTGTTTACTAGTTCTAGGTCCTTGCCTTTTTATTTTTGAAGTATAATCGATTTAAAGTAGTTGGTGTTAAGTTTAAAGCTAATTATTAGTATATTATTAATAAATATTAATATATACGCAGTTAAGTATTTATTACCTTTATAAGTAAAGAGATTAGGATTTGCTTTTAAAGAGGTTAGTCTTAAAGCCTTTATTTTATTTTTAACTAAGAGCTATTATTTTTTAAGTGCTTATTTTAGTTTATAAAGTAAGCGCAAGAGTTGTAAGTAAGTTGGTTTTTCATTATTTAGCTTAAAGTAAAGTTTGTTTAAGAATTGTGGTATTTTTATGTATATTTTCTTCTTTAGATGTGCGTTAAGAAATATCGTATTAATATTAATATGCTTAACTTTAAGATCTCTTTTGGTAGCAAATGCAAGTAATACTTGTAAAGTGGTGTATCGTACGACGCTAGCGAAGATCTTAAAGTAGTCTAAGCCATGCTTTTGCTCAAATCCTCTCACTACTAATCTGGCCTTGCGTTGTGCAAATTGACCTTTGAAGTTGACTTTGTTGCGAAGAACTAGTTTTGATGATATTAGCGTCTTTCTAATTGGTGGCTTATTAAAACAAAGTTTATAGGTTCTTGCTACGTTGAGTCTATTTAATTTTAATAGTATGGCGGCCTTTCATTCCTTTGAATTAAACCTAAGCGCGTTATTAACTAATATAATCTTCATGAGGACTTAAGGCTAAGCTTCAATTAAAATCAGTGCGACTTAACAAGTTAGCGCTTTCTTTACCACAACATTACTAAATACGCGTTTTGGCTGAAGAGCTCTTTTTGATTTTAAAGTTAAGAATGAAGAAGATTTTGCTATTGTTTAAGTTTAAATTGGTACGCGCTAATTAGATACCCCTAAAGTGTTTTCTACTTGCTTTTAAGTTTTACTAGTATTTCTCATCTTAATTGGCCTTTCCAATTGAGGTCTTTTAATACTCTTGACTAGCCTATTCTTAGGTCTTTTAAAGCTCTTAGCATTCTTAGCTAGCCTCTTCAATTAAGGTTTTTTTTGCTTTATACATATCTTCATAATATTAATGTTATACGTATTATATTCATTAAATTTAATGTTTATAAAGATTAGTTCTTAAAAAGTTTTAACATTTAAAAGCTTATATATTTTTAAACTTGTTATTTTCACTAGCATAAATTTCCTTAATATAATTCTAAGCGCTATTTTTCTTAAATGCGTCTTAAGAAAAGCCAAAGGTAATATAATAACTTCAAATACTCTTATCTTTAAAAAGTCAATTGGCTTTTCTTTTCACGCCTTTACTAGTGTAAGTCTCTTTACAGCTCCAAATGAAAGTACCTTTATAAGCCATTGATTTTTTAATAATTTGATATGCTTAATAGCATAGCATCACATTTCTTTTAGCATTTTTACATTATATAAAATAAAGCAAAAGATCTTTGCCAATTCGTACATTTAACGTTTTATCACTTTGTTAAGTAAGTACTTATATACTAAGAATAGCTTTAGTTGTACATTAATTTCTCGTAACTAATGAACAAATTCAAGGCCAAATTTTCCTTTTCCATTGTTAGATTTGTAATAGACTATAACTATGCTTAGTTTTTCTTTTTTTAGTTGTATTTAAAGCTCTCAAATGATAAGTTAAATTTAGCAGTTGATTTTGACTTCAAAAGTCTTACTTAGCATAATCTCGTGGCGTTGTCTACTAGCAACAGGAAATACTTATACTTATGAATTAATAGCGATAAGATACTTGAAATATCTACATAAATTCACCAAATTAATTAATTAGTTTTAAAATTTATCTTCTTATTAAAGCTCTTTTCATTTGTTTTGCAAGGCATAAATAGCAACTCTTTTCTCTTATTAGTTAATTAAAGAACCTCATTTTAATTTTATATTTATTTTGCACTAATTTCTTGATATAAGCATAGTTTAAGCGGCCAAGTTATTAATAAAGCAAATTGGCTTTCGTCTCTTTAATAGCCTTACTTTTTATTTCCAATATCTCAGCATTTCCAACTTTTGGTAATATAATCGCATTAGCCTTAGCCTTAGTTGTTAAAAAGCTTGTTAGTATTTTTAGTATGTATTGATCTCTAACCTTAAATACCTCATACATTAATTTTCCATCTTTATAGCCTTATGCCAAGCGTTTTCCAATAATAGTTTGAATGCTATTATTTGCCAACTACGCGATAAAAATCAACTTAGTTATACTAAAGTTTAGCACGTACTAAACGTTGTGCAAAAGTAGTTTATTAACTATTATATCTTCATAACCTTTGGCGTAAAAGTAACTGTAATTGGCTGTTTATATTAGCTTATATTGGTTTCATTTCTTTAATATGATAAACTCAGTAAGCATGCCGCAAAAGTGAAAAGACGCTTTACTGTTTATCTTCTAATAATTAGTTTTTAAAGTTAGTAGTGCTTTTTTCATCGAAACCATTACTTTTGCATATTAAGTTTAAGACAGCGAGTAGTTAAATGGCTTGATATTCTCTTTAGTTGCATATGTCTTTAACTTTTAAGCCGAAAAAGTCGCCTTTACCGCATTTGAGCATTTAATTTTTTAATAGCCAAAGCCTTTGCACTTGGCATATTAATTAATATTTAATCTTAGTGTACTGCTTTGCTTATTTTTATGTTTTCCCCTTGCTCTGCTAAATGCTTGGTATTCTCCTCTTTTACCTTTGTTTTTATTAGTATTTTTACTATTTTAATTATTTTCACTGCCTCTTCTTCATTTATCTCTTTTTTCACGGTCATATTTGGCTTTGTATTAACTCCTACCCTTACCACCACCTCTTTAGTTAGCTAAGTGGGCGGCTTGCGTTGGCGCTGGTGGTGCAATGGAGATAAGAGCTAGCTTTGCTTTTCATTTAGCTTTTATGTTAATTAGTTATTGCACTGTATTATTCAATGGTAAGTTTGTGGCTTGCAAAGTAATGAAAATAGTAGCCCAAAGACTTTTTTTTAGTAATGACTGAAGTAGTTTTGCTTGCACATTCATATTAGTTATTGGTACAATATCTTCAGCTAGTTTTAGCTTATAATTGAAGAGTATGAACACGTAGTTGTTAATAAACTGCGTTGCTAGTTCGTATGTAGCCTTAAAAAGCTTATTTTTAATATTCTAATATCTAGTGCCCTTAGGTATAGTAATACTTTCTCCTGCGGCTATGGCGTTTTATAAAGCTTTTATATTGCTTGCTTTCACTATATCTTTGTACTTAGCGAAGATAAGTGGGGTTAAGGAGTTAACGATGATCTTGCGAGCCTTAGTGTTGCGCTTTTGCTAAGTAGCTAGAGCTTGAGCTCTTGCAAGAACTGCGAGTGGTTTAGTAGCCTATTCTAATACGCCGGCGCTAGAGAGTCGTTGCTCTTAATTTAGCTTCCATTTAAAGAAGTTGTCGTAGAAAAGCTTCATTTTCTTCTTCGCGATGTTGGTAGGCCGCGCCATATTGATTTTGATGTTAGGGACTTTTGGAAAGTCTTAGGTGCAATAAAAGCCTTTGGTTTCTAATAGAAACGATGAAATTGGAGGTATTGCGATTAACTTGAATTGCTACTATGATAGAATATGATGTATAATTAAGCTCTATGAAGAACGCAGAGATATATCCAAAGAGAGGTAGTTTTAAGGTGTACGTAGTCAGTACTCAACGTACGACAACGTGCACCAACGTCTAATACGCTAACATTTCCAACACAGGGGCAGGACAAGCGCGAATGCTCTGAATATGCTGATAGAAAGCTTTAGTGATGAAGCTGAGAGTTGCTTCGATTCATGCGTTGCCAAGCTCATCCTCAGAATGCAGCGACAGTTGGATAAAGGCAAGCCTGGGGAGCCAGTTGATGTAAATAAGCACCTTTGCCTCTGCGAGTTCCAGTTCACTAATCGTCGCTAGTACTTTGTGCTGGGTGGCCGGTTGTTCCAGAGCAAATATGTGCTGAACGCTATGGGAAAAGTTTTTGACCCCTGGAAAATTCGGCAACTCTCCAAAGAGTACGCTCCGAACCATATGCTATGTCCATAGTTGTGACTGACAACTTTCAGGAAAGAGCATGTGGCAATAAGTTGCGTTCTGTCCAGGATCAATGGCGATTTTTTCACAAGGTACCTTGTTACCACCTCAAAAGCCATCATTACTCTGCTACAAGTAACACCTGAACTCGGCGACTCGACTTTGTATTCGTCGCTGCACACCACAGCCGGAGATTTTGACAGTCTGGAATACTTTTGGAGCGCCGAATATCTCGTCAAGAAGGTGAGATGCTCCTGCACAGATTGACAGACATGACTGATCGTCTAGGGAGACGAACCGTCTGCCGGGAAAGGAATTTCTTCAGAGTCGTCTGTCAACGAAGCTAGAACGCGGTATATCGAACCTGGCATGAAGAGGGCTGAATATTGCGACACGATATTGACTTTCGCGCATCAACCAGAAAATGATGATAAATGGGCGGCGTGGCCCAAAGATGGTAGCTGGATGGATCAGCGTGGAAATCAGAGTAATTAGGTCTCTTAATCGAGCATGAAAACCAGAGTCTTTCTAATCTGTCTAGTTCCGAGCCCAATGCACTCGGAAGACATAACCTGGAATCCGTACTCATCGGGAAGCGGTAATTAAGTCTCGAGAGCCTGGCGTTGCTATCTCTGGTCTTGACCAACTGCGCACCTCGGGTGGGAAAGTTTACAAGGTGCTTTGATACTCGCTCGAGTTGCAGGTGAGTGAAGTTGGGACAAATTTCTGGGTGAAAGTTTTTTCATTGGTGAAGAAGAAGAGGAAGACTCATAAGAACGTGGCGTTTCTGTCCGAGCCAATCCTCCGCGAACCTCTCTTTGCTCAGGCAATATCCCAGAGTCTCGCGGATAGCTTCAAACTTGACATATCTCCGGCAAGCAGAGCCGTCGAAGATGAGCAAGACAATCAACAGCTACTTGACTAAAATAGCCAGGGATGCACTGCAAAGCCGGCCATCAAAAAACACCAACCGACTGTGGCGGATGATTTTCATTTTCTATGTTAGAAAGCAACACTTACACCTGATAATTTATAATATACATTTGGGCTCCTGTTTAAAAGAGAATTGAGATTGCGCAGTGTAAAATCTCGGTCCGTTGGAGAGCATTCTCAAACGCTAAATTTGTCCTGAGATGACACAGTTGTACATATTTGAGACCAAATACTCCTCGAATTGTCATACGTCGGACAAAGAGCGTCTAGCATCAGGTTGCTGTACTCTCAACGATAGCTCAACGATGTCCATGGCAAAGGACGTGACTTTAAACGCGCAACTGCTGCTTCTCGACTTCTCCTCTCCATACAGTCGTTTGTATAAGAGATGATTTAGAAAGGGCAGTGTCAGCGTTTCGTTTCTCAACTAATAAGCGAGTCCGGTACGACTCGGTGACTTTGTTGTTTGAAAAAGGAACTTCCGAAGGCCTGTGCCGCAGTTCTAAACTCAGCCAACCACATAAGCTCCGGGGAACAGTATTCCCTGTATGCAGCGGTTGTTGTTGGGCCGGCCATGTTAAGGTGGGCTTGGTTTTGTCATTACACTAGGAGAATTAAAGGAAGGATTGGCAGACGGAACTAAGTTGTAGGGCTGACAAAGTGTTACTGCGCAAGTCCCCCATTCCACTTGAAGACTCCACGAGTGATGAGACAAGCGAGTTGAGAAGCTGTGAAGTTTTCATTGGCATTCAAAGGGGAACAGTGAGACAAGATTCACAGATTGTGGCTGCTTGGCACCGCTACGGACTTGGCATGAGGATGGACACTTTCGTATTGCTTCCCAACTTTAGCTCCTTGTTCTCCAAATCGAACCAAAAAATTGAATTCTAGTATCTCAGATTCAAAATGAATTGGGACTTGAAGCGATGCGTATTCTATTGAGAACAAGCAATCCCAAAGTATTTACGAATGCCCTGCCCCAGCCAGTATCTCGTTTCGTCTACGGTCAGGCTGACTGCCGCGCTGGCAGAGCCTTGGCTCTGAGCTGATGCCAAGCACTATTGCCAAGCACTACTTTTATTTTTATCAATGGGACTTGTCAGCCGTGGCGTATTTGTCTCGACAATAACTGGTCCAAGTAGTCTTCTCTTTAAGCCTCAGTACGACTGGACAAATGGCTGAACTCTGCCACACTTTTGAACCAATTGCATTGCTCATTGTGCTTTAATTTTGACCCGCTTTAATCCTACTTTCTGCAAGTCCAGCACAAGGTCTTTTGGCTGAACTCTGCATGCTCCTCATGTCTTGCCTGGGTTGTTCCAAGTGGCTTAGGCTGGTGACATAAAGCCTTGGAATATCCATTTCTTGTCCTGCTTTCTTCTCGCAGAGGACAAGCTTTTCCAAGAGACGCGGCCCAGTTGACCGAATTGATTCTTTGCTGCTTTTTGCTTTGAGTGGAAACCATTTTTATCTTGGCTTCGCTTTCGCTCTGGATCCCCGGACCCAATCTACAACCCTGACCTCACTTTCCCCTAAGCTTTTACTAACTGAACATGGCTCACTCTCCGCATCACAATGAAGAACATCATCCTCAGTCTAACAGACTGTCGCTACTCAAGAGTCCTTTGATCAATGTGAAGCCGGTTGTACCAACTTATGATCCGTCTCAGAATTACTCTCAAACTGGTAGTTGGGTGCCAGGAGGTATCAACGATGGAGCTATGCACGAGACACCTCAGTTCCAACGCCACGAGGAAGCAACAACAATCGAGCTGTTCTACGATTTGTTCTTCGTGGCGAACCTGACCACGTTTACAAGTCTTCACAAAATCAACGAGCCAAGTGCATTGAGATCCTACTCGGGGTTTTTCTGTCTGTTATGGTTCACGTGGTGTCAGGTCAGCTTGTTCGATGTTCGTTTCGTGGCAGATAGTATCTTGGAGCGAATTGCAAAGGCTTGCCAATTTGGTGTCATGATAGGTCTTGCTGGTAAGTTAGTCCTCACTCGACTAGCACTCGAACTGACGATGTGCTTTAAGTTGTCGGTCCCAGGTTCAACCCAGCAGACCAATACTACTCGGCTTTTCAAACACTCGCCATCATTCTTGGATTCTCCAGATTTGTGCTGTCGCTTCAGTACCTGGTTGTTCTCTTCCATGTTCGAAATTTCAAGAAATCCAAGACCCCGATGGGCCTCCTTTCACTCTTATACCTCGTCGCCTCCATCATCTACTTTTGCACCTTCTTTGGATTCAAGCCGGATGCATCCACAAAGTCGTACGTCTACATCTCTTGGTATATTATTGCTGTCATTGAGACAGCTCTGAATATCTTCGTTACTTCATGTTGGAAGGTCGTGTCTTTCAAAGGAACACATCTCGTGCAACGCATGACTCTCTTGACTCTGATCATTCTTGGCGAGGGCATCATCGTCATCTGCAAGAGTATTACATCAATCGTGAAGAATGAGAAGGCGAGCGCTGCGTGGACTTTAGCTGCCATCGGTGCAGTCCTTTCTGCCGTCATGATTGTGGTAAGTTCCTGCCGCCTTCGCTTTCAACAAAATACTCACTTGAGAATAGTACTTTTTGTATATGCTGTACTTCGATTGGTACAATCATCACCATTTTGGATCCGTCCGCAGCCAGATTTGGGCCATTCTCCACTTCCCTCTTCACCTTACCCTTGTCTTGATGGTGGAAGGAGCATCGCAATTTATTGTCTGGCGCAAACTTATCGAAGTCATGGACAGATTGGAGAACTTTTTCGCCAACGCAATTGTGACTTGGAGAGACGACCCAAACACGGATTTCACGGATCTACAGAACTCATTGAATGAGACCGTTACGGCAATATTCGATGACTTCCCTCCTACGTATACGCAAACTTGGATTGATGTCGACAACTATTTGGTGGTGGTTGGAGACATGTCGACTACAGACGAGGAGACAGTGGCTGCGGTCGATAACCTCTTCCTCACAGTACAAAACTCTCTGTTTGACACCTACGGCATCAAAACCCCAAAATCGAAAGAAGACGCCTACTCTGTCAGCGACCCTCTGACTTCATCTAACAAGGCCGAGGATGTATTCAAACTTGTGGTATGTACTCGGATCCCAGAGGTCGTTTCAAAGCTGACAAGTTTATAGTTTGTCTATTTCTTCCTTGCATCTGGCATCACCTTGATCCTTATGAACACTTTGAGATTCATTTCCAAGCGCGACAGAACAAAGACCGATACCCTTCGAATGATCTTCAACTTTATCGTCGGAGTGGCGCTATGTCTTATCGCAGCAACTGTGAACACAAATATCAGTCATAACTTCATGAGAAGTAGTGCGGTATTGCCAACTGTTACCGTTACTCTGGCTGTATTGTTGCTCGTCAACCATATCCATAGATTCTGGGGGAAGCATGCGTAGAAGGCTCAGCATTAAGTGATTATTGTTTAGAAACGCAAGAGTAACGATGCTCTTATTCTGCGAATACCCTGGGGATTAGATACCGCAATCTGAGCGTGTTTCTAGATTTTGTAGATGGCGCTAGAATTTCTCCCCTAGATATTGGGCTTGTGGCCTCGAGCATAAATAGATCAATGATTGGCATTTGACAACCCTCAAAATTAAAATGAGATACTGAATTGGCAGGTTTGATCTGTGTGATTTATTCGATCCAGCACTTGGTAGCTACTGACTTGGAAATGGAAAAAGACGCAAATTTATCCCTCCAATCAATAACACAGCCATCCGCCTCAGGAGAAACGTGATGCTATGGGTTACACGTGACAACAATCGACTTCAAAATTTTCTCTACCTGGGTATCTATCAGTCGAACGAACATCAAACTTCTGACCTCCCGGCTAGTTCCCTACTCACGCTGTAGCCTTTATTTCTCAAGAGTTTAATTTAACAATTAAATTTTATATATTTATTATTATTATAAGTTAGATATTCGCTTTAATACATAGTTATAAAGAAAACACTTGATTTAAAGTAAATAATTTTAATATTCTTTAAGCTAAGCATTACTTGTTTGTTTATTAAATATAACTAATTAGAAAAGGCCTTAGCGGTTTTAATAATCTTTAATAATTTTTTCTTAATTTTTTTTCTTAATACTATCACGTGAGACTATTACAAAAGATTCGAGATATACGTTACACTAAGCAATAATCGTAGTAAAGTAATAATAAACGCTGGTATTTAATCGATTTAAATAATATATACGAACTTTACATAAAGTAAATGTATTTTATAGCGAGTTGTTTTTTATAAAGTAGAGACTAATTTGCTTTATACTTATCAGCTCTTTTTCACTTTTGAAAAGAGGCGAGAGAGGGTTCTGAGGGGTGAGGTTAAAGGACTCTTCAATTGAGGTATATACTTTAATGCTTTGATATTAAAGCAGTTTCAAAGGAATTCAAAAATATATAGAGAGAGAAGTTTTCGAGGTCGTAGTAACTAGCTAGCACACAGGTTTTACTACTGAAATGTATACAGGATGCCAAAGGACGCAGACATCTGATAACGTGTTCCACTTCCCCACACTTTAAGAAACTCCTATATCGAAATGATATCTTCCATACTTTCAATCCCGCCGCACACTATACTGTCAAGATAATCCCAATGCGAGTCCAAGTCCAAGTCTGGTCTTGGTATGTTTCAACATACCACATTTGCCGAGCCGACTGAACAGCCATATTGTTGCGAGTCTGAACCAGTTCTTGGGACCCGGACGGTGCCTTTGGATGGGCTTCGGCAGATGAAGCAAGTGCAACTCGAGTACTGTATTTCGGCCCATCCATAGTAGTGTCGACCCCAAACCTGGCCAACACTCTTTGCAGGAACACTACAGCCGTAACTGGACCCATATGTCCATGTCTGAACGATTGAGAATCCAAGGGACGATTGAACTACGTCCTTGATAGCAGTAAAGCTCAACCTAGGGCGACGAATAATATATTAGCACCAGATTCGCACGGGTTTAGAGAGAGGGTAGAAATCGAACGCACCCAATATCAGCAGACCATCCCTTACTAACACTGATGGAATAAGTGACCGTGGCAGTTGACCCTTTGTCGCTCTTGATGCAACTAGAGATATGCTCCCAAGAGTCCCAGTATGATTGCGATGCCGTGACTTTCTTGCTGATATAGTTTCCCCCAGAACAGCCGTCTCGGGCATCGAGCGTGCTGTTGTCTCCTTCGGGTACCGTGATGAAGGTTTGCTCATCCTCAAGGTAGAAAGTCATCTCGGCTCCTGTGTAGCGATCCTGGATGAATTGTTGGACTTCAGAAGAGACGGTAATCAGGTCGGTAGGCCATGCACCCATGATATTAGCATGAATCTCATCAGAGTTGTGCGAAATTGAAGAGACGGTGTTGTTGCCCAGTGAGTCCGGTACGTCTTTCGCGACCTCGATAATTTCCACGGCGGGCGCGGCCGCGACCAAGGTGGCCCAGCCCAGGGCGATGATAGATGATGAAAGAAGCATTTTGGTTGTATGGATATCCAGAGAAGATATTTCGGCGCTTCGATTGGATGAAGTCAATCGAAGGGAGGTTGTACTTGGATGGTGAAGCTTAGAGCGTCATGAAAAGGCTAGCAGAAGGAGCACCAAGCACCTTTATATCTACACATAGATAGGAGTCGCAGGCCTCAAGAGCGTATCTTCTAATTCCAATCACTCGATACTATACTATGACTGGTAGCATGACATCAAAACTCTTGACATTAATCACTCAATATTCCACAAATCTCCATAGTCCCGAGTATTACCCTGCGAGTACGTCTGACAACAAATGTGGTCATCCCGTCTAACCACACGAAGGGCCTGCATTAAGAGCCGGTACTCCATTTATCCCGATAATCACCTGCTTCTTCTGGCAGCTGCGACCCTGTGAGTTATCCACCTTTGCAGTTGCCTGCCATTTACAGAATCTGATAAGACACAAAATTGCTTTACAATAGCTTATTCACAATCTCACTATACCATTATCTGATCATTTGCTCAAAATAGTATTACTGGGAGGATATCATCCCGAAGCAGACAATGTACAAACTCGTACTATTGAAACCATCTAAAGGTTCCTTTGGAATGTGATAAGTAAAGGTATTCAGTTAAAATCATTAATAAATTAACCCGGTATCCTCGCCATCTTTCACAAAACCCCGGAATCTCTTTCTTCACAGCTATCACATGCCCACACACATTTTACACCCCGCGCCCGCCAGTCGTACTTTGTTTTCAATCAAAATCAAACTCCCTAGTAAGTATCGTACACTGCATCATTAAACATCGCAGAAGTACTCACGCACCTAGAGTTAAAATCACCATCATCATCGTACTATAGTCGAAAAATGCAGCTCTCGTTGCTTCTACCCGTCCTCTCCCTGCTTGGAACCCTGACGGCGGCCAAGCAGATGCAAGTCAACTACTACACCGATACCCGTTGCTCCAAGTTCGCCAGCCAGATCGATGTGACGTGGGCAGACCGACTAGGCAGTGGTGGACAAAACTGCTTCAATTACCAGTACGGGAACTCCGTTAATATCGCCGATTGTTACGAAAAGTCGTGTGTCTGTCAGTTCTACTACAAGACGAACTGCGGAGGCGACTACAACACCGTCACTGGGGGAGCTAGCGGGGACTCAAATTGTAGTTCAGGGAGCAAATACAAGTCTTTCAGGTGCTTCTACTACAACTGAGCAGGGTTTTGCTGGGACCAGTTGTTACTGGTTCTTGTTCGAGGTCTCCTCTATCTCTGTGTGTTTTGGTAATAAGAAAACTTGGCTACAATCTGTTTACTTTCCTGATATATGGCACATTTGAAGTGAGACCTATAGAATTGTATTGTGACAGGTTAGTGTTGGACTCGTAACAGAAGGGCTGCAGCGCCATTGCATCCATTTCCCCATCTAGATATTCTAAGCTTAGAATCAAGCAGGATCACTGCCAAAGTGAAGAAGGCACATGAATACTTCCTTTGGACCGAGACTTTGAAGATGACAGGAACAAACAAAGGCCGACTTGCTAACGTGGTATCAAGCAAATGCCGCGCTTTTTCTGCAGGCCAAAAATTTCCCCAGACTGATTTCGCTGCAAGTCTCACGATGAAGGGATGTCCCCACATACTGAAAATTCGAATGAAGCCTAGAAGGTGGGATTTGTCAGATAAGCAGCGCATACAATGATCGTTTTGTGATAAAATGGAACGCCTTGGCTACTCCACTCCACTCCACTCAGTATCGGAGACCGTTGCAGATATGAGATACTCTAGTGACATGAAGAGAAGAAGCCTTTCTCCTCTAAATGCTAGCATAGTTCATATACTATATCGGGAAGGAGAGGGAAAATTTTGTTCTCGTGATCTCAACAAGTGGACACACTGCTGAGCAGGCAGGGGATCGAGGTCGAAGTGGATTCCACCAGTATTGCATGATACAGGGAAGGGGGTGGGTGGAGATGTAGAGAGAAGGAGCCTCTCTGTGTTGACTGTCAAGTTCATACGCTAATTACATCGGGAAGTTGAGGGAATGATTTTGCCCTCGTATTCCCAATTAGTGGAACGGGAACGGCCTCGGCCCTTTCCGCACCCCTGCCCACTCCGGGCCGGGCGGATAGAGGTGAGGCCCGAAGCGGAGCCGCACTAGTACTGCACATCACTGACAAAGATACGATGTAACCTCTTGCTGGGGCTTAAATGTAGATGCTACGCTTCCAAAGGGGCTTTGAAGTGACTTCAGGGGCGAAAAAGTGCAAGGATGTTAGCAGATTCGGCAGCGGTTGCAGTACTCGGTTTCTTCGTGGGACTGAACCCATCCACAGTGGGTTTGCAAGGTACTCCCGGTTGGATATGGCCCTGTATTCTTACGCGCTCGCACGGTACAGCATAGTAGGTTCAGTCCCACGGCGATAACGAGTAGGCACATCTACGGAGAACTAGTACTGGCCAGAGTGCGTATGGGGGCCAGAGATGCGCCTGACTGAGAACGACAAACCTGAGGCATAGTTCGTAGTACCCGCTCCTCTACACAGGTACTGAAGTATTATATAACTGCGTCCCAGAACCGCAGCCAACATACATTGCTACATCGTCACCTTTCTATCCTCATTAGTCTCGACCAAGGAACACGAATTTCTTTTGCTACGCATCCGATATTTCTTCGAATACCAATGGCATCTTCAATCTTCGTTACCTTGCTTGCTGTCATGGCTTCTGTGGGAGTTATGGCAGCACCTGCTTCAGGAACACAGGCTGACTTGTCGGTTCCAACTTTCGACCTTGACCTCGTCAGTGCTGCACCAGCAGTACCAAATGAGATTGATCTGACTATCGATCAACCCGCTTATTCGTACAACTTTCTCGGCAACACTTCTTGGTCGGTCATGAGCCGCCCAACCGGCCTCTTCTGGATCCATGAGTCACGTTTTGGCCAAATTGCCAAGGAGCTGCTGGCCGAGCGACGGCTTTTACGACGGGGAGCTGAGACTGTCGAAGAGCGTGGCAGGGCCAAGACCTGGCGCGTGGGCTGGACCACTAGTAGCTCTGGTTGCCCAGGAGGACTTTCCTACACTTCGGATGGTTGCTATGGGTAAGCCTACCCACGTCAGCCGAGAGTTCTCACCCATCATATACTAACGTACTCTATTTTAGTGGCCCGTATGTACAGGCTGTTTCACCTCTTTATCAGATCCGAATAAATCATCTCCCAATTCCCGCTCCGAAAGTATTTTGAAGTTGCTTTTACTAACATATATAATAGGTTATCAACGTATGTCACTCTGCATTGAATCCAGCTCTTTCTAGTTTTAGTTATTAAATCAGATTACTTATATATAATGTTCGAAATCAGATCTATGTAAGTTTCCGATATAGCTTTTGTGTGTATTACTTGCTAATGAAATAACAGCAAGTAAGCGACTCTGTCTGAAATACTCTACAGTTTCATTGAGATTTGGATGTTCTTGCTAATAATATATGTTTATCTTGTCCCGCAGGCGAGTGTAAGTACTGTCTAAGTATTGGCTTTCTCTGATTGCTAACAAATTGCAGAAATTACGTTACCGATTTATCTGACAACAACGACAACTACATTCCTAAGGTAAACTTCTATCACAATCCGGGTGTTTGCAACAACTACTGGTTCTCTGCTATCGGTAACTCGAACTGCTGGAATGTTAACGTGGACGGTTTCAATTTTATTCCCTTCAACCAGGCAACCTAAGGCACGGGTTTGAGCAGGAATTGGATTTGGAGGCGACGGCGTGAATGGATAGTGAGATAATGTGGCTGTATACAAGGGGAAGGGTGCGATGGAACACAATGGACGGGGGAAAGTTGGACATGTCACGTTGATAGCTCGTTGGGTGCAGGTGTTGGCAATATATGCGAGCTGATTGAATCTGTGTCACACCCTCTTCTTAGGACATTGTAAATTGTTAAAGATTATATTCGCTATGAAGCGTCGAAATTTTGAATATTTTATAGGTCATCCAACAGTCAACTCTGAACTTAATTCATTCAAGAAAAATATGATTATTCGAACTTAGGTATAAAGCTGCCTTTGAGAATTCCCGAGTATTAAATACTGCTCCTCGAATATCTCAATAGACTTCATATAATGCTGGTGGCCAAACTCGTATGCTTTCCAACCAAAGGAATACGTGAGACCCTAAACACAAAGACTACGTAAGTCCCCACCCCCCCCT
>JAFJYG010000307.1:0-53750 GCA_017366145.1 Cadophora sp. M221 | reverse complement strand
CCCACTCACCCCCCCAAAAACAAAATCCACCAAATCCAAAGCCCCAAAGACACCCACATCCCGCCAAAGTAAAGTAAAACCAACCCATCAATCAATCAATCGCAAATCAAACCCCCTCCCCCCTACCTAAAACAACGCCAGCGTTGGTGTGCTCCGTAACCGCCCTCCCTCTTCCAGGTACTAAATTTCCTCCAGTACACAAACATGCCAAACCATTTCCACGACCTCACAAAGAAAATAAATAAATACTAGTATATAATATCCTCACATCTTCACATCTTTCCACCTATCTCTCTCCAAAAAAATACCATCACATCCCATCCCATTCTAAGCCACTAAATACTACTTGCTTCCTTCCTCGATAATACCTTCCTACCCACCTATAGTATATATATTTCAAACTTTCGATAAACCAACTAAGTTAATCATTCTGTCATTATATGTGGAATTTACTTACTACATCGCTTTTGTCTTAATTTTAATTATTCAAGTTTTCTTGTTTGGAATACCTACCTCAGGAAAGTAGGGTAGGGTAGGGTGTGTATTTCGTGTATTTCGTGTGTTCGGTTTAGATAAGAAGTGCGAGTATGTTATGTTTTAGTGTCTATACTCTTATTCTTATTTCTTGTTTACCGATACGTTTGTCTGTATTCACTCCTACTCAAGAGTCGAGACCTTTGAAGAGGGATGGATAGATAGATGTATGCATGCATGCATCAAGGAAGGGAAGAAAATAATACCATGTGTTATATCAGGTTTTTAATCACTCACTCACAAAACACAAAAATCACAGCCACCACCAAAAAACAATAACAAGCAGATACGAACGCAGTATATTCTACCACTCTTCTATCTAAAAAAAAACACACACACATATTTCTCCGCATACTAGCACGTAGCCTGTGAAGAGAGCACATATACCCCCTCAAGGGTATCTCTATGTGCAAAGGTGGGTGGCCTTGTTCGGGTATGTCTGACTACTGTCCTGTACCATCATCCCGAACTGACGACGGGTGAGGGAGTGTCAAGCACCCAAAAAAGAGACCCAAGATCCCAGGACCACCTAGGGGGGTTTCCAGCCAGAAGAAGATGTTGAAGTTCTCCCTAACGCCAGAAAACAAATAGTGTGCTATGCTGCTCTCTATGAAATGCAGTTGTAAAATATCAATGTCAAAATCGGGAGAGAGAAAGCGCGAACACCCTCCTCCTTGTCCGTGAGGGGAAGGGAGTGCTGGGTCGTTTTTCTGCTTCTCCCCCGTTGATGTGTGATGCCTGCCCCTGCCTTATCTACGGTCTATGTTGAAAGACTTTTATCTTCTTGCTTGCCCTTTTTCTTGTGCGAAAAAAACCTGCCAAATAAAAGAAGAGAAAGCTTCGAAATATGAATCTCTTGCTAGAACAGGAAATAGGAAGAAAGCACCGCGTCTTGATTTAAAATAATACCAAGTTGTCGAATCAAGAAAGAAAGAAACTCCGTTGTAACCCCGAGGTCGTTGAGACCATGCCCTTTTTTCGTCAAATCATTTCGCCGTGAGATGTCCATAAGGAAAAACAGATGTTTCTGCCCCCGGTAGAAGACGTTGAGTCATTCCACCATATTCATGGCAATGTAGTAGTGTGTGAAGTTGTTTAGAGGGTGAGGGTCTTTGGCTTCTCCCAGCTGAAGTTCTGGTTGGTGAAGTGACCGTTCTTGGCAGTTTGGAAGTAGATTGGGCGGGCCAGGTCAAGCTCCTTGACAATGACACCTGGGCGGAGATCGAAGTTCTTGTTGATGATCTCAACGAGCTCAGCAGAGGTCTTGTCGGAGGTACCGTAGGTATCGACGTAGATGGAAAGTGGCTCTGCAACACCAATGGCGTATGAGAGTTGGACGAGAGCACGACGGGCAAGCTTGGCGTTGACCAAAGACTTAGCAACCCAACGGGCGACATATGCGGCAGATCTGTCGACCTTGGAGAAATCCTTTCCGGAGAAAGCACCACCACCGTGAGCACCCCATCCACCGTATGTGTCGACAATGATCTTTCGGCCAGTAAGACCGGCGTCACCTTGTGGTCCACCAATGATGAAGAGTCCGGAGGGTTGGATCTAGTGATGAATTAGCAAATATAGAGTTTGTAGAAAATTTCCAGAACTTACGTGGTAGATGGTCTTGTCGTCCAAGTACTTGGCAGGGATAACAGCCTTGATGATCTTCTCCTTGATCTCCTTTCGGAGCTGCTCAGTGGAGATATCCTCGCTGTGCTGAGCAGAGACGACAACGGTGTCTACTCTGACTGGGACAACGGCACCGTTATCATGCTTGTACTCAACGGTGACTTGGGTCTTGGTATCTGGTCTGAGCCATGGCAGGCTTCCGTCTCTGCGAGCAGCAGACATAGCAGCATTGAGCTTGTGTGCCAATTGAAGAGTCAAAGGGAACAGCTCTGGGGTCTCGTCGGTGGCATATCCGAACATGATACCCTGATCACCAGCACCCATCTGCTCGAGGGCCTTCTCGTAGTGCAGACCTTGAGCGATATCTGGGGATTGCTCCTCAATGGCGACCAAGATGTTACAAGTCTTGTAGTCGAAACCCTTCGCCGAGTCGTCGTAACCGATGTCCTTGATGGCGTTTCGGATGACTTTTTGGTAGTCGAGGTGGGCCTTGGTGGTGATTTCACCAAAGACCATGATCATACCGGTCTTGGTGGCCGTCTCGCAAGCAACCTTGGAGAGAGGGTCAACTGCTAAGCAGGCATCGAGGATTGCGTCGGAGACTTGATCAGCGATCTTGTCTGGGTGGCCCTCTCCAACAGACTCGGACTGGGGGATATGGTCAGCAAAGGGAATGGCTGTGGTACCCCAAAGAGAACACTTACGGTGAACAAGAAGTGTCCCTGATTGTGGTGGGCAACTCCATTAGTGGCGACCATGATTGCGGTATTAGAGGATAAAGTAGAGGGAAGGAGACGTATGGAAGGAGTGTTGAGGAGGAAGGATTGTTGTGTTAGAGACAAAGGGCAAGTCAACAAGTGAGGGAGGTTTAAAGAGAAGTCGGGAGAGTAGAGTTCTTCGTTGTTGTCAGTCGCAAGCAAAAGTTGAGGGAGAGCAACGCTAGACAAAGCGTCCGTGCGCTAAATTCCCTCCCCCCGGTGAGCGAGCACACCATCGAGAGGGGAATTGGAACTTCGAGGGGAGAAGGGAGTTTCACCGCCTTGAACCCCTCCTTGTTATCTATCAATGGATTAATGTCGAAGATTCATACTGTAAGAAGCTGAAGATAATTCATTAAAATTGTACGGCAGGATTCAGATATCCTAAATTCATTAATAATTCATGAATTTATTCCCTGCATTGTACTAAGTACCTTTGTACCTCCCGGCGACAAGATTTACACGCGCAATCTCAATTTTTTTTTCTGTCAACCCATCCCGTCACGGAACAGACATCCCAGCCCAGCCACCGCCAACTCAACTCGAGCGGCACGGCAAATCAGATACGCCACGTGCCTGAGCGAATACGCAATCAAGCCTGAGCATCAAGGCACGAATATGCAGCCTTGGAGGAATTTCTCCAGCAAGAGAAAAGGCTGAAGGTCAGACTTGGATTTCATACCCCGCCATCAACACACCCACCCCACGCCCGCACCTGGAAAACACCCACCGAACAACTTGGACCTTGGGCTTTGGAGAGCTTGGGACATCATGAGTAAATTCGGCGTCCTAGTTATGGGCCCTGCGGGTGCTGGAAAGGTATGTATCTCCTCTGCCAAAGCCTTTTATAAGTATACAACGAATCATCCCTAGCTAACAGTACCAAAAACAGAGCACATTCTGCTCCTCCCTCATAACCCACCTGCGGAACAACCGACGCTCCTGCTTCTACGTGAACCTCGACCCCGCGGCCGAAGAATTCACACACGAGCCCGATCTCGACATCAAAGACCTGATCTCGCTCGAAGACGTGATGGAAGAGATGGGGCTCGGGCCCAACGGCGGATTGATCTACTGCTTCGAGTTCCTGCTCGAGAACCTCGACTTCCTGACCGAGGCGCTGGATCCCCTGACCGAGGAGTACCTCATCATCATAGACATGCCCGGCCAGATCGAGCTGTACACGCACATCCCGATCCTGCCGGCGCTGGTGCGGCACCTGACGCGGACGGGGGCGCTGGATATCAATCTGTGCGCGGCGTATCTGCTCGAGGCGACGTTTGTGGTTGATCGCGCGAAGTTTTTTGCTGGGACGTTGAGTGCGATGAGTGCGATGATTATGCTGGAGGTGCCGCATGTGAATATCTTGTCCAAGATGGATCTGGTCAAGGGGCAGGTTGGGAAGAGGGAGTTGAAGCGCTTCCTGGATCCAGATACGACGCTGTTGGATGATGATCCTGCCGAGGCGGAGGCGGATGATGGGGTCGGCGAGGCGGCGGATTCGCAGACTGTGATGCGCGGTGCGAGTTTTAAGAGGTTGAATAAGGCTGTTGCGGGCTTGATTGATAGCTTCAGTATGGTGTCGTATTTGAGGCTGGACGTTCAGGATGAGGATAGTGTCAATGGGATCTTGAGCTATATCGACGACGCGATACAGTTCCACGAGGCTCAGGAACCGAAGGAACCTAACGATGAGATTGATATGGAATATGGCGATGATGAGTGAGTTGGGAAAGGACTGGTTTGATTCTGGCGTTCAGGCGGGAAAGGAGGAAGGAAGCAGGGTGCATAGCGTAGGCGTTTGTTAATGATATCCAGAATTCTGTAAACATCTTGTCTGTCGCTTCTGTTCCTGTACACAACGTGCCGATTCATACTTGATATAAAGCCCAATGCCAACCCCATTATAAGACCAGAAGTTCGGCGAATAAGCATGTACGATACCGCATCCTCCAGTATAAAGACGCCAAACTCCAAATAACATGCAGCCGTCGCAAGCCCGAATCCAAATCCAAAGCCAGACGCCATAAACAATATCTCCCTCCCTCTTCATTTCATTCCCACCTCCACCTCAGTCTCCTTATACCAATTCCATATATCACCTCCACGAACTCCCAGCATTCGTCCTCCCACCACCATACGCACCCCCATACCCATTCCCACTCCCACTCCCCGCACCACCAGCGCTATTCTGATTCTGATACCCCTCCCACCTCTTATACTCCCTCTCCCACACCCTCCCAACCTCACCAACCCAGCTCCCCAAATCCTCTCCCGTCCTCCCAACACCCCTCTGCCAAACCACACTAACAAGCAACACCACAACGCCCCAAAAAACCAACCTCATCACCATGCGGAACCAGAACATCATGAGTCTGCGCACGAACAACAGGATCTGCAGCGCGAGGATGAGGAGGAGGAGGATGGCGGCGAGAGAGAGGATCGCGGGGGAGGTGTGTAGCGTGTTGAGGAGGGTGGTGAGGTAGGGTGTTAGGAGGGGGGTGAGGCGCGTGGAGAGGGCGGATATGGTTTGGAGGGGGGCGCGGGTGTAGGGCTCTATGGTTGTGAGGGCGGAGAGGAGGGCCGGTGTGTATTCTAGGTTCGGGGTGTTAGTCTTAGGTAGGGCTCGTTATACCATAATGCAATGTAACGCGATATAAAAGAGAGAGGGGCTTACCTTCGAGTATATCCATGATGGGCGAGCGAGTGATAGACATGCAATTCTAGAGCTTGTGATGTGTTTGGTGTGGGAGGAATCGCTGAGGATGGATGGATGGATGTGTCTTTTGAGGGTTATGCGATTTAGGCGAATGGTATCTCAGTGTGTCTTGTGTATTGAGGCGAGGAGGAACTGACTAGGTGGTGTTCACTTTGCGCGCGTTGAAAGATTCGATGATGCTCGGCGCGAAAGGTGTAGAAACAGCGCACCCATGTCATGTCGCTTAGCGCGATTTACACGTGCAATTCGGCAAAGACAACAACAACAAAGTCACTATTTATTTGGTTCGCCACTGGTGACTTGGGATTCGTGGAAAATATGTTCATATTCGTAGTCACTAGCATATGTATGTATGCAAATGCAATGACCTGTACAAAGACTCTCCGAGCGCCATCGCTATGCAACCCAACCATCCAACTAAGCCCATGCAGTGCCATGCCATGCCATGTTACGCAAAACCATTATCCATACCCTACCCCAACCCCGCGTTTCCATTATCCCAAACTCCTTCTAAACAACTCATGCAAGGTCATCAATATCGTCATTATCGTCCCATCCCAATGTCTTGTAGATGGATTCATCTTTACTTGGGCCTGTATTTCCCCTGTGCCCTACATCTATCGCAGCTCTCCTCATAAGCTGATCGTTCTCCTTATCACTGCCTAAGCTCGCCATGCTGGGATGGCCATGCTCAAGACTACTCACCGGTCTTTTCTTAATCGGCGTATCCTCAACCCCGTATGATAGCGAAGTTGATGGGTTCTTTATAGCCGAGTCAGGTACAGCAGTGAACAACTGAGCACTTGACCGGCGGACATGTAATGGTGAAGAAGGAATTCCACTGAAATCCATCTCTGCCGTCGACTTTCTGGGGAAAGCAGGCATAGATTTTCTCGTTGGTGTTGCTTGAACATGCGAGAATAGGGGGTTGCTTTGAAGACCCCCACCAGACGGGCGAGAAACCGACTGAGGAATTCGAGGGATGCTTGATGCGGGGACCATAGATGATTCTCCAACCATTCGTTCCAGACTCGACATTTGGGACTCCTGTGAAAACATGTCCCTCTGGCGATTGGCTTTTGGAGTTGCTGAGATCTGAACCCCCTGGAAGAGGGGATTCCGGATAGGCTTCTTCGATTTTCGAGAACTTGCTGATCGTTTCTCAGCGGTCTCAGCCAATGCCTTTCCAGCCAGTTCACGATTTGGCTTCTTTAGAGCAGAAATCGCTTCCTTAAGTTCGGCATCAATAATTGCCTGCTTCTTCGCCTTGGCGTTCATCTCAGGTGCCAAACTTCCGAGGTCTACTTCTCGTCTGGAGAATCGTCTCGAGTTTAGTACACCACCTCTAGATGCCTCCAGGTTTTGGGAATCGGCCATAGGAATACTAGATAACGGTGGAGCCTCGCTCACTTCCCTCTTCAACCCTGGCATAATGGGCATCGTAGCGGATCTCATCAACGCAATCTTCTTATTGGGACCTCGAGACATGCTTCTTCGCTCGCGATCATCTGTCAGCACCCGTTTCAGGCTTTGACGGGGCTTTACAGGAACTGGTCGTTTCGTAGCAGCACCAGGCCTTGATGGTGCACCAGAGAAACTGGAGGATTTGGAAACTTTTGGCTTTGGAGGCGAGACAACGACAGGACCTCCAAGCTTCCGATTTATCACTGCACAACGATCGGGAAGACGTGATTGGAAACTGTAACATTAGAAGGGAGGAGGCATAAGGGCTTGGACAACTTACAATGGTGCAATCACTTCAACGCAGAAGTCCCGAAGGATGTTGTCAGTGTGTTTCGTTTGATTTAAAAGGCTAGTAGGGTTATCGGTGTTGTTTTGTGATTCCCCAGGAACTGCATTCATCGACTCGAGAGCAAGTGACTGCCATATGCATAACCTGTCAATATGAACATCAATGAGCATTGTGAGGTGGCCTGGCTTCTTTGACTTGGTCGGCTTTTCTTTTGACCCGGCGGTTTCTGTAGATGGTAGGGCTGTAGGCAAGCCTACTCCGATATCCTCTGTCGATATCGCCAAGGGTTGAAGAGCAAGAACCTCGAGGATCACGATCATTTGGAGCTGAGTTTCTCGGATCCGTAGTTGAGAAATCCGGGTTCTAGTGAGTTCGTCACGGGAGCTACCAGGTGCCCCTGTGTCAGCATCATCATCATGGGTTGCCCACCAGCGTCGTATGAGAGGCTCTTCTGTGGGGTACAGCCCATTTTTCCCAGGCTTCATCTTCTTGCTGGTCCTTCGTTTCTTGGGCTTCCCGCCTGCTTGAGCCGCATCGTCGGCACTGTGATCATGGATATCGACTAGAGAGACACATGTTGGAACGCCGTCTCGATACTTCTTCTCAAGCAAAGTGCTCGACATAACCATGCTCTCCAGAAATGCGATGTGTTCGTTTAGGTCAAGGGTCGAATCATAGTCAAGATGGAATGCAGCTCGAGCCCGGGATAATGGGCCTTTCGCGAAGTATGCCAACGAAGCCTAGTCAAGTCAGTACTCTATCAATAGAAAATCAGGGCTTAGCTTACCTTCGAAAGGTACAGTGCTTCTAAATAATGGGTCCGAACATTGTCAAATATATCGGCTGCCGTGGGTTGCACTGCAATATCATTCACGGGAGCCGGAGGTAAGCAACTGATGCTTTTTGCGGTAGCTTCCTGTATACTGCTTCCCTCCTCCAACGGCAGAGGAGAATCGACAGTTACTGGCTGGGATTCTGGTTCAACAATTGGACTTTGTGAATCTGACTGGGATTCGGTCAAAAGACCCGTTGATGGGCGCTTCACCATAGATTGTATAGCTTCGATCGCCAGGCGTTTCTTCTTGCTGTACTTGTTGATTTCTGGAGCAGAGGCTGCCAGGTTGGGGGAAGAGGGATTAAAGCTAGCTCTCTCTGGCAACTCTTGCTTTGACACCACAGCTGCTGCATTTAATTCCTGCAAGTTGACCCATGACCCGAGTTGTAGCAGTACATAGAGACCCCGGCTTTCGCGTTCCACTGCGTAAAGTATTCGACTGTCATCAAGTCTTGCAATCAATACCGTTGGTTGATTTCCCATACGCTCTTCCAGTTCCAGTATCTTGACATGGGTTTCAAATAGCCTCGAATTGGCCAAGCCTTTCGTAGTGGAGAGTATGTCGAAGGAGGAGAGGGGAAGGTTGGATCGCGGGAGTAGCATCAGTGGTTGGAGGGAATGTGGTTTGGCAAAACCAGAGGAGGGATATGGCTGAATTTCTCTTAGCATTGTATTCTGTTTGGGAAGAATTCTTACTCACTCGCACGACAAACTTGTCTTTCAGCAGATCCTCCATAGTATTGCCATCCCGCTTGCGCTTCTTTCCTCCAAAGCCCGCGCCATCGCTGAGGTTCAGTGAAGTGTCGGATGCTGGCGTGAGAATTCCAGAACGCGTCGCCGACGCGACATGGGCCTCAATCTGGCTTGACATAGCAATGCAGTATCGATAAATAGTGTCATGAGGCCCTCGTTACTTCATACAAGGACCTCGATCGTCGTAAGGCTGCTGAAATGTTGCTGGTGGGTACGAGAAGGTGGTTCAAAGTTCAGAGAGCCGGATGGGCAACGCGCTCGACGGGGGATCTTCGGAATGAGATTGCCCCACCAGACTGGACCAGCCATCAACTCTGGCCAACCCGACCATCCAGATTCGTATCACTTACAGATTTTGGTTGGCAACCTAGTGTTCTAGTTTACAGATATGCTTACTGATGGTAATGGGCATGGCATTTGATATCAAGACGGCCTATTCGAAGACTGTTTCTTAGATCCATGGACGCATAAAAAGATAATTAGTTCGTTCTTTTGCCCCTTTAGGTGTCCAATGCAGCCAGTTATATTACAGCAAGAAGCCCTGGTAAGCTCGCACCTCAAGAAGTAATAACCTTCAGTCAGCTACGTCTGGAGAACATTCAAGCCTTGCCTTACCTAGCATTCATCCTAATTGCTTCTTCGTAATTTCTTCTTTTGCTAGCAATCAAAAACTACATCCAGACTAGACTGCCCATAACACTTGTCAGTTATAGCAGCCCAGGCATAAAACCCGGGTCAGAACCTGTTTCCGGATTAGCGGTACGACGCGTGAATGTTATCCAAGGCAGAAGATCAAATTCCAGGCCAATTCCTTGGATGCTTTTATGCTCTGCAGCAGCTGATTCTTGGCTATAGCCTTGTCCCAGGATGAAGTTGAGCCAAAGTTGAAAGCTGGCAAAGTCATTGGCTCTGCATATCAAAGTCGTTGTCCTCGGGTGGCAAATCCTACGCGTATGTGAGGCGGAAGGATCCTGAGATCCGGACGGAGCTTTGAGAGGATGAGCTGTAAAGTAAAGATTGCAGAAAAGGAATATGAGAGTCGCTTCTGAATTATATCTAAGAATCCCCAACTCGATTCATCGATTGAGAGCTGTTTTGCGACTTATCTTTGTGCCTTTCTTGATAGCTTGCGAAGTCCGTCCGTTGCAGGCATTCGGAAGTCTGCTCCCAGAAGTCTTGCGCCACAAGATACCTCATCCAACCACAAGCCCTCCAGCCCAAGCCCAAGCTCAAGCCCACCGCCGCACAGCTTCCATCAACGTCTTTGGTTCGACGGTGTTTTCAGAAGCTCCTCCAACGTCCATAAAACTTCAAGTCCTAAGGGCAAAATCTGTCCTACTTCCTTCGTATCGGTCTAGTGGGACCACGACCACGACCACGACCACAAGCGCAACGGCATCCCAAGATCGTGGATTTGCGGGCAGATCAAAGACCCGTCGTGTCTTGTCTTGTCCTGTCCGATCCCCTGCACCGTTCCACTCTCATCAAGATCCTGGCACGAACCAACGAGCCTACACGCTAACGACAAATTACTTGAGCGAGCGCGCTATCAATTGACAATATTGCCTGCCCTGCCACAGTTGGAGCCTCGCCTTGCCTCTCCTTTGCTTTCTGCCATGAGTGTTGACTTGTCGCCGCGATCAGTACGGTTCTCTCAAGGGGCAGAGGTCAACGACCTGGATAACCTCAAATCCCCAAGGGTTATGGAGCGCCCTCATGTGCAGACGAGCGACTCGGGCGGATCGGGCTCCTCTGCAGATACGCAAGATGATGTGCTTGCCGTGGATGGCAGACCCATCAACCAACCTCCAGCACTTGCGCTGCTTGACCCACGATCTTCCATATCAAGCCTCAATTCGAGTGGGCGGAGTCATCGCGGTAGCACAGATGCCAACGGCATCTATAGAGGGGAGGTGGCATCCCCATTCTCCCCAAACACGCCTGTCCTCAACGGCGCAACAAATCGACCTCAGAGACCGACTGCACCTGCGCGAACACCTTCCAGTACATATGCCCCAGCGCGGCGGCCACAGCCACCCTACATCTCGATTGCAGACCGAAACCGTTCCATGTCAACGTCTCGATTTAGGCAAGATCCGAACGCTTCGTACAGGGCACAAGAGAAGGCATACGTACAACGTCTACGGGAGGACCAACCAATGGAATACTTTGAGCCATATACTCCGAGCATTGGATATGGATCAGATACAGAGGACGAGTCCCCCTCAGAACCTCACTTCGAAGGCGATGCGTACGACCAGGAAACGCTGCTGTTCTATGGAAACGAGAGCATGCAACCGACCGCAGAGGATCTTCAGGACCCCGCAAACCGAGAGCGGCTGGAATGGCATGGGATGTTAGCCTCAGTTTTGACGGGAGATGTCGTGAGACAGGAAAAGAAGCGCTTGATAGGTGCATCGGACAAGCAAGGAGCGAATCTCAATACAGAAATATGGCTGGGGGTTCGGTCGAAAAATTGTGGACGAACCCTGGCAGCGCAACGAAGAATGATAGAGGATACGCGGGCAACGCTCGACACACTTTTGGACGAGATTATCAGGTTCCAGGTTCAGGGAGAGAGCGAAGCGGGCAAACCACCAATTGACCAAGTACGGGATGTGGTTGCAAAGATTGAGAAGTGCGAAAGTCTTTATCCTTCTCGTCAGGCTTTGGAGGTAGCCAACAAGCTCGCCGCTTCACCCCAATTTCATGCCACCTGCGATGCCGTCATCTCATGGCACAACACTACAGAGCTCATCAACACGGAATTGGGAATCTTGCAAAACTGGGTTGGAAATGCTGAATTGGACTTCAACCGGGCAAAAGAACGATCGCCATCTGGAAACGGACTGTCGGACGAATCGTCATTCATTGACAGGCTGCTGAAAGAGGATGGCCTCCGGTCCTTACAAGGCGACAAGAGTATCATCATTGGCGTCTCGGAAGTCATTATGAAAGCCAAAAGAACTCTAATTCAAAATTCTGAAGGGTTTGCGAAGCGACATCTACCTCCGTACATTGAAGAGCTGTTGACTCTCATCAACTTTCCATCCAGACTGATCGAAGAAATCATCAAAGTCCGACTTCAGTTCGCGAGGAAGATGAAGGATTCCGCCCAGCAGAACTCCATGATGCAGGAGCAAATGATCTCGCAGTTCCAAATTCTTCTGAAGCTTGCTATACGTATCAAACAAGAGTACTTGACGATCTCTCAGCCAGAACCTGGATGGGATCTTCCTCCTTGCATTGACGATGAATCTTTCGATCAGATAGTCCTCGAGGCCTTGAAACTTTACTTCAAGATGCTTAACTGGAAGCTTGGTGGGAACAAGAACACCTTCAAAGAAGCCGAGGTCTTGGAGCAGGAATGGGAATTCTCTAACGAGATCGGACGCCATCTACAAGGCGGTGATGTGGAGGTTGCAGAGCAATTCAGCTCACTCACACATAAGGCCTTCTATCGGCTAAGTCAAACCTTCGAACGGGAACTTCAACGGAAACCAAAAGAAACTGCTTCCGAAATGACAAAGCGCTACAAGCAGAATCTCGATTCGGTCCGGGTTCGACAGCGTATGTTGCAACGTTTTTCAAAGCAGCTCAGTGACCGGTTTGAAAATGCTACAGATTTCAGTTTATCGATGAGACATGAAGCCCTACAACACCTCTACTCGCGCTTGATTGAAACTGGGCATTTTCTGGTTTACACAGCTAGTATCGAGCACGACGGAATCTTCTTGATTGCTTCTCCGTCTCTTTACAATCGGCCACAGGATATTCAGTCCATCCTTGGGACATGCTATCATTCGGACCAGGTACCGGAGGATCCGACGAATCCGTACATTCTGGTACTGCGGCCTGAGAATATTGTGCCATGGGACGGACGACAAGTTGATGCAAATATCCGGGAGCCAGCCACTGATGTCAAAATGGGCCATTTACGGCTCATAGCGGATGGCTCACAGATAAGACTACAAAATGCACGACAAACGTTCCTGGATTCGATCGACTTACACTTGGATATGGTCGTTGAACAGCGATCGAATCTCAAGAAAGTCAACATCAAGTTAACTGAGATCAAGAAAGTTGTCTATAAGCTTTCGAATTTAATCATGGATAGTGTTGAGATGGTGAGAAAGCAGACTATTGGTCTGGATTGTCAGGAACTCATCCAGACCTGCTTCATTTTCGCAACCGAATTCGGACAGCGATCCCTGCTCTACATGGATCGCAATCGAAAGCAGATGAACAATCTCAAATTGACAAAGCTCGCCTTGGACTGGGTCAGCTTTGTTTGTGACGATTGCATAGCGACCGATCGGAAAACTTTCCGATGGGCTGTTCAAGCTCTAGAATTTGCTATGAATATGACACAGGGACAACATATCCTCGCTTTAGGCGAAGACGAGTACACCAGACTGCGTGCTAAAGTCGCAGGTTGTATGTCGCTCCTGATCTCTCACTTCGATATCATGGGTGCAAGATCAACTCTCGCTGCCCAAGCCGAGAAGCAGCGAATTGAAGCCATGGCCGGTCAATTCAGGAAGATGGATATGAGCCGCATGTTGGACGACGAAGAGTCATCCAGATACGTTCGTGAACAAAGATTGGAAGAACTAGCCTACCTCGACGACGCTCGAAAGCAAAAGGAGGCAGAGAGGCAAGCACTTGGCAGAGTCCTTGAAGAGTCAAGTGAGGCAGACCGGTCATTGACGTTCCTCTCATCATCTGCATCAAACGTGAACATGCGTTGGCAACAAGGAAACTTTGTTGGTGGTGGCACTTTCGGGTCTGTTTATGCAGCTATCAACCTTGACTCTGGCCATTTGATGGCAGTGAAAGAAATTCGACTACAAGATCCTTCACTTATCCCCACAATCGCGGGGCAGATTAGAGATGAGATGAATGTGCTGGAAGTATTGGATCATCCCAATGTTGTTTCATATCATGGCATTGAAGTTCACCGAGACAAAGTCTATATCTTTATGGAGTTCTGTTCTGGTGGTTCATTAGCTGGTCTGTTGGAACATGGGCGGATTGAGGATGAGCAGGTCATCATGGTCTACTCTTTGCAGCTGCTCGAGGGTCTTGCATACTTGCATGAGAGTGGGATTGTTCATCGCGACATCAAGCCAGAAAGTAAGTAAATTCAATCCTGTGAGAATAACATAACTGACCACTTTCTTTAGATATTCTGCTCAACCACAACGGTGTCATCAAGTATGTGGACTTTGGTGCAGCAAAGGTCATTGCTCGTCAAGGCAAGACTCTTGTTGCCGCTGAGCCTGGAAAGGCGAACAAGTCCATGACAGGAACACCAATGTACATGTCTCCCGAAGTCATCAAGGGCGAGAATCCTGGACGTGCTGGAGCTGTGGATGTGTGGTCACTTGGTTGCGTTATTCTTGAGATGGCAACTGGCCGCCGTCCATGGGCATCTCTCGACAACGAATGGGCTATCATGTACAACATTGCACAAGGCAACCCACCACAACTACCAGCCATCGATCAGCTTAGTCCAGAAGGCATTGACTTCCTGAAGCGATGCTTCGTACGCGATCCCAAGAAACGCGCCTCAGCCGCCGAATTACTCCAACACGAATGGATCATGGCCATCAAGTCTCAAGTCGCCATCGAGCCCAGCACGCCCAGCGATGCCGGCTCCAGTCATTCTCGCGGCAGCCTCAGCAGTATCGGTTGATCTACGACCGCGACCAACTTCCCTCTTCATTGTATTTGTTAGTGTGGTGGATTCCAGGTTCAAACTGCCGACGTTTCTTCTCTGTCCCATCCATCCGAAAAGTCGGAGATCGCGCCGTTCCTCCACCGCTCTTACCCAGGAACAACGATTCATGTGCCAAGAACGGCACCTTGTCTTCGGTTTTCTTGTTTTTCTCTCTTTTTTTTTCCACTTTTGTCTTGGGATACTTGGTACGATACCAATACGCAGCATACGAAGCGGTTATGGGGCATACACGGAAATGCATCAGCGATGAGTTAGGCGTTCTTTTTTCTTTTTCATAAACTTTGATATTTTGGCTGTCCGATCAGAGAGGAGGAGAGATGGATTTCTCTCTTTGTTTGGACCTTGTGTTTCCTATTTTTGGCATTGCAGAGGCTGGTAGTGAGGGGTGCAGAAGGGAGGGGAGGAATGCGGTGGACGGGCGGACGTTGTTGCTCTAATATGGATGGATGGATGGATGATGAGGTAATAAATGTGCTTTTACATTCATCCATTCACTGTCACAGTAACACTATCTGAGCGTAATGGACAGATAATGAGGACGGAAATACATACACGCCGATAGCGAGTAGCGTTGGTGGACGATCGAATGAAGGAAAGGAAAGGAAGAAAGGAAAAGAAAGGGGAAAGTGTAGTCGAATAGTAATGAAAGTAAATATAATGAATGGCTGGCTTATCTCACCACGCTCGCTACCTTACTGCGTTCAAACTTGGTTCTGGCTCTCTCATGCGCGTTCTTTCTATTCTTGATGGGTTTGATGCACGATACTCCGTATAAGCCGCGCTGCATGAAATAAATGCATTGGTAATGCATCATAATCCCTAGGTAAGGTACGGTGTGAAGATTGGGAAATAGGGGGATGCAAGGAAACCCTATTGTTTTCTTTTTCTTTTCTTTTCTTTTCTTTTCTTAGCTGCAGTGCAGTGCAGTGCAGTGCAGAATACCATCAACCCCATCCTCCGCCAACGGCTTACTTATTCCAAGGTTCACGATAAAGTCCAAAGCTACACTACACTACACTATTCTCCCTTCCCGTTCGCGGCATTTCACCTAGGTGAGGTTACTGCAAATGCAGAGAAAATACGGTAGAGCTTACATCTCATGCAAATGCAAGTCATCAAGTAAATATAAATTTCACGAGGTTAGCCTTTTTTTTAGTTTTATGGTTTCATTTTTATTTCACTTCACTTCAGTTCATGCTCTGTTTGGGTGGCACAGTATGTGTGCTCTGTTTTGAGAAGGGAGGAAGGAAGGATTGCCCAGGTGAGGGAGGGCTGGAGATGGTGGGGTTGTGGATTTTAGGGGGCGGGAGGGACCAAGCATGAGATAGATGGAGTCCATTTAGGGAGGGACTGATTCATGTCCACAGTTTGGCGAAGTTGGGACTGTGAAAGGCCTTTACTTGGAGCAATACGGTAGAGAGGCCAGGTGGTTGAGTGAGCACGTGATTATACCCTTGTTTACAACAACAAAACCAACGACATGTCCCAAATCTCCCTCCTGCGTATACCTACATCACCGCCATCGGTTTTAGTAACCTATAAGCTACTTTCTGTAAGGTTACCTACAGTAGGTAGGTGATATTTCGCTAGCCAATCAGACGCTAGCGCAAAAGGGTCAGTCGTACCTCCTTGCTTTTGGTATTCCGTCCGTCAACATCAGGTTCTAGTCTGTCTCATACTCGACGAAATTCAACAACGATGACAACTTGCGCTACCCCTGACTTCAAGACACTGGACTCCCAAAAATTCAACTACACCGATCGCATCACTCACTGGATAAAGACCGGGACCATGTATTTGATGCTGGCTGCGTAGAGGTCAAAAGTGTCTGGAAGCACAATTGTTACTGAGGTTCAACACCACTTGGCTGGGAGCTCGAACAGTGTGTCCCACCAGCATACGGCTACGACATGCCAAAATCCCAGCAGCATTCGATCTGACGGGCCGCATGAGGACACGGATCGGAATTCCGTGGAGCTACTTGTTGGCTGTAAAAACGACCCTCTCATACCTAGCACGGAACAAATCTATGATACTTTCCTGCGAGCTCAAAACATCTGGCAAGAGTATGTTGCTCGCGCCAATTCACTGCCCCCCAGTTGTGTTGCAGCTGCTGTCATGAATCCGAATATTTTATTGCAACAGATGCCGCCTCTTCCTCGGAATCTGCCTAATAAGCGGAGCATCACAGGAGAAGCAGTATGGTGCATTCCAAAACCTGAACTGCCCAGGTCTCCTGATGCTGAGTGTTGGAACCCGGATCACCTGCATGGTGATAAAAAAACGTTTCTCCTCTCGGTATCTAAACCTACAGAGTTCCGAATTTCGAACTGGTCTAGCTTCCAACCCAACGACACGCAGCAAAATGGTATTGCCATACTTGTCCCATTATGGTCCTACATCTTCAATGTGGGATTCCTGGAAATGCAAAGGCGATTGATTTGTTACTCCAACAAACGGTTGACCCCCATCCTTATCAGGGACTACCGATCCCAATGTGGCGACATTGTCGTTCATCTCGGCCCTGCTTCTAGAGACCTGGTAAGGTGGTTCTGTGCTGTCCTAGCACCAGGGTTAGGATGGTCTAGCAAAGGCCGTCTTCCGCCATGGGCCGCGCATTATCACAACGAGGCTCGTTTTGTCATCACTGTCGATGTGCCTTTCGTTTTTCTAGATCACGAGACACCCCCCTCTTCGCACATTGCTGCAAACATTCTCATCGAGTTTTGTACTTTGTTTGACTTCGAGTCCCCTGTGGATAATGGAAACTGTGGTCTAGCATTCCAGCAAGTTACAGTAGCCTTCCTGGCTGCTCTAATACTGCCGTTCTACAACAATCTGGATCTGAAACCACAGCTTCCGTTGCTAAGAATTACCCCCAATTACAAAACAAGCCCAAGACCTCTTCACTTTGTTCGAGATTATGTCAACGACCTTCCATATTACATGACTCTGAGCATACATCCAGGGTCTATAGGATCTGTACTTTGGAGCATATTCTGGGAACCAGGAATAGCTTGCAATATCGTCATGCTTGGTTTGGTGCAATCCTGGAAGTTTTGCGGCCTACCATAGAGGCCGGGGATCTGGAGATGCTCGCCAAGATATTCATCACACGTCGAATGCGTCCGGCTCTCCTGTGGCTTGGTGTTTTGGTGATGGGTGACACTTCAATATTGAATTTGTTAGTTTCATACCTTGAAACTCATCAAGAGCGGGAGAATTTTGGTTCGTGGTCGGGGCCTGATGTAGATGTTGCTACCTGGACTGGTTCAAAGCAGTCGTTTATAGACGAAGATCTAGTAGGAACCTATGAGGGAGTCTCAGCACAAGTACCACGATCCGACCTCCTTCGCCATCGCTTCAACTTTCGATTTGGCGACTCTAGTATGCCCCGTTTTGGGTGGGAACCTGTAGGGCACGTGTCAAAGCAAGATATTGAGCCTGAGCTGTGGCCACAATTAGAGGCTGGATGCTCGCAAGAATACAAGCATTGGATCTGGTGGCTCCCACACAAAGGAGGAAGAGGCTTACACCAAATTACAGAACCACATATCGAGAAGGGTTTCCTTCGCGACATTTCCCAACGCAGGCGAAGCTTCCATGATGAAACAAATCAAGAGAGCGGAAGTATAGCGATTCCAGATGGGTTCACTTGCAAGGTCAAGCTCGTGCCTTCAAAATTGGCCACCTTTCATGTAGTCTCGTTCGGATCACAGGATGCTTCTGGGGACATGAATCTTGGAGCTATGGTGATCCCAAACGTCAGAAATCATCCCTGGATGGCAGGTTCTCGAGGAATTTAAGTCAAGCTTCACGTTACTAGGACGTCCTTGAGAAGATAAACCTATGATGTATTTTAAAGGAAACAGGAAATATCGTTGTACAAATGATGCTCTCCTTTCCAGATCGTCGTGCCAACTCAGTAGGAATTTCAGTCTTTTCCCAGAAACTGTTTGGTGGCTTTAGGGGCTCGCTTCAGGGAGCCTTACAGGGCCCTTCTTCAGGAGGGTGTGTTCTGGTGGCAGCTGAGGGGATACCTTTCCTAGATTAAGAAAATGCCGAATGTAGGTAGATGGGACAAAATGGTTGGGATCATAACACGAATGTTTGGAAATCCGTGACATCTTCTTCACTTACTTGCCAAAGGTAAGGAAAGTGTGGTGAGGTCTGACTGCGCGGGGGCGGAAGGCATGAATGGTCGGACCTCAGCTTCCCCCCTTTCCCTCCCACCATCCGTACGAGGGAGTTAACTTGAGATGCATGCTGATCAATGCCACATGATAGAAGCGTGCGTGGTGCTGTTGTAAAGATCGGATCAGCGATCGTCCCGTCCGTCTGTCCGTCCGTTCGTTCATCTGGGGAGGGATGGGATGGGAGGGACTGATTCATGTCCATGCGCCGCCACCGGTGTTGCCGAAGATGATTTTTGGGGGGAAGCTGGAGATGTTAGGATTCAAGATTTAGTTAAATGTGTGTGTGTATGTGAAAGTAACTGTTCGTAGTTTGGTTTGAGGTGGTAATTGGGGTCATGTGGTGGGATATCTCATACAGTACCTCTCTTTACCTTATCTGTTAGTTAGGTGGGAAGGAATGGGTTTTAGGTTTGCGGGATCGACAGATGGGGGGGCAGTGAGATGAGAGATGAGATTCTGGTTGACGTTTGTGTTTAGACATGTGTTCGTCCTTCCCGAGTTGGTGGTGCTTGAGGCTTGTGCCTTTGCGCTTTGATGCCGACCTACTCATACAGAACAGCACGGGACTATCTCAGGCACGGCTGGTGGACGATTTGAGTTCTCTACCGAACAGAACAGGAACAGAAACAGGCAAGGTTCAAGAGGAAGCTTTTTAGGATTGCGAAATTATATTTCCGGTGGTGGAAAGGTTGTTTTTCTGTTTTTTGAAGTGGACGTTTTTGGGAGTTGATAGGATGGGTTGAGCTGAGCTGAGCTGAGCTTTGATGTTTACTTTGGTTTGCTTTGAGGTGGTGGAGGTGGTGGTACTTTTTGAGTTCTATCGGCCACTTCTTAAATCTTACTCGTATTGTTCAATTCTTTAGTAAGGTTTGAGTTGACTGCCAAGGGTTATTTCTCGAACCATCCTGTTGAGGCTCATTCTGTTGAATTATTTCGCGCAATTCTCGGCTTACTTGATTACTTGCTTTTGGGATCACTCACTCACTCACTCACTCACTCACTCACTCACTCACTCACTCACTCACTCACTCACTCACTCACTCAGCCAGTCAGATAGTATCAATCAGTAAATGGATAGGCGCTCGATATCGCGTCTGTATGCGAGTCATCATGCTAGACAAGCAGGGGCAGCATGAAATTTCTCCACTCCCGCCTAAATGCACGGAAATGGGAATGGTGGGAGTTGCGAAGTGCATGCATACAGAGGAGGAGGAGAATGGGTGCGAAAGCCAGCCATGCAGAGCACGTTTTGAATTGAAGGCGTGGAATGTGTCTTGTCTTGGGGTGGTGGAGACGATCGAAGAGAACGAACGGACATTGACATACGGGTAGAAGCGGAACTCTGATTGCGAATTGATTTGATTGCAAGGAAAAGAGGGGGAGGGGAAGATAGAGGGGGATCTGATGAGATCTCGATTTTTTTTTTAACTCCCTTGTTTCTTGCACAAACATTTTGAGTTTTGAGCTATCCGTAGTGGATCTGATATGTCTGGGTTTTTGCGAAGATGGGGTGAGTGGGTGGGTTGTTTGGTTGTTGGATCTGGCGGTGTGTAGGCACTAGGCGAGGAACATGTCAGTAAGAGGGTCGGTCCATCATCCAGGTCCAGGTCAGGTCCTTCTCTCGTTGCGAAGCGAAACGGCGTTGTGATTGGGTGACGAGGAGGAGAAAGTTGGAAGTTAGTGGCTGGAAGTACTGCAGGTACCTTGGACATTTTCTAGCTTTTCTGCAAAGCTAGAGCTAGATCTAGAGCTAGAGTGAGTTGTGTGTGTGCGGTCTTGTTCTGTTCTGAGATCTCTATGTAGTTCTGTAGGTAGCACGGAGTAAAACGCCGGACTTGCAGTACTATTGGTTGTAGTGCTGGATACAGCTATGCAAGGGGGAAATCATGGGTGGTATGGTATGGTATTTTGGGAGTGGATTTAAACGAGAGATGCACGTCTGTCTGACTGCCACATGTGATCGCGCGACTGGAGCACCTTGCCAGGGAGAGTGAGGGAAATCTTCAACTCTTTTCTTTTTCCGCGATTGCGGTTTTGGGTTTACCGCCTCCACATCTCGGCCCAGAGGCAAAGTAGTGGAGTGGAATTGTGGTGGTGGTGGTGGTGGTGGTGGTTCAGCTGTGGTGCGTTGTTCAGGAGGTCAAGTTTGATGTTTCGGCTCCGGGATAAAGAAGCGGGATGAGTGGACGATAGACTTGAAGGGAGGGGTATGTCGATGAGGCTGCAATAATACGCAGTTCTTGCCAAAGCCTTGAAGGATCGCATTATTATGTCAAAGCTATGACAAATGAGAGATGCGAGAGATGGGAATGAGGAAGAGAGGCGTTCTCAGGTACCAAGATTGATGTGCGTTGGGGCTGCATAAGGGCTTTCTGCTAGGCCGATCGCAAAGGTCACCGTGCGATTCATGACCATGGTTGGTAGAGAGGGGAGGGTATTCCCATGGAGGGGCATGGGAAGTAAGGCGAGGTTTGCGGTCGTGGCAGAGGGCTGGCCGTTCGTTGTCTGCGGAGTAAAGTGTGGCTCATTGCGGTGTTTGATGGAGGCTGGATCGGTTGAGGCTGGCTGCTTTCGCTTTGAGTTTAATTTGATTGTGCGTTGGTTGCATGAGGCCCTGATGCGGTGTGTATCAATATGGTTAGGTGATATTGGATAGCAGTCTTCATCCGCAAGATGTGAGTCTGCTTTCGAAGACATGGCTGATATGGCGGGGTCACGATACCATCGGCTCGCCTCGTTCCGAGGGGGGAGGGGGGAGGTGCTTCTGGGCTTTGGAGATCCAGATATTGACGAGCCACCCACCTGAATCAGTATCTCAGCTTTCACGACTCAGTCTCCACGAGTCTCACTTCTCCTCTGTCTTGGATGCAAGCCCGTCTTCAAGCAGTAAGTGTTGCAGATAATAACCTTGCGTAAGCCGGTGAAGAAGTGTTTGCTTTTGCTTTTGCGGAGAGGCTCCTTCGTTGATCCCGGCTCGCAAGACCGCCATGTTTACCTCTTGTTCGGATGGCATGGCATGGTTGACTGACGTCTTTGACAGCTGCATGGAGTTTCAAACTCTGTGCTTCGCATTCCTTCTGTGTTCCCCAGACTGACGTGCGAAGGAAAGTCATGTATATGCCGCTCAGTACGTTTGAAGTCTGTGTGGAATAAACGGGCCGCGGTAGATCATAATCATGACTCTTATCGCGCATTCCTACATTCCTATCGGGCTCTCGTTCTTGCGTAGGATTCGATAAGATGGCTCTTTTTGATTAAGAGGGAGGGATTATTTAGCTTGTCGTGTCTTGTCTTGTCATGTCTCGGAGCTTTTTCTCAGTATCGGCTGTCATTCAGGGGCAGGTCGGATCTCATGGATATTGCGGAAGGCCCTGCTCCACTTCTTTGCAAGCCCTCTCAGGTACCCGTGTCAGTACCTTGCCCTGTGATCGGTACTTTGCTGGAAAGGAAGAATAAGCACGATGATACGGAACGAGGCAGCGGCTTCTACTGGTTGCAGCTTTTGCGAGAAGTGCGTGAGGTGTCTTTGTTGCAGTTGCCTCACGATATGATGTTTGCGACAAGACTCCGTAAACAAACATCCCCATCCCATCCTTCTGGCTCCTGGCTTCAGATCTTTCAAGGTCCAGGGCATGATCATGACCATGATCAACGTAGTTTTGAGTTTTTGCAAGCGAATGAGTCCCCATGGCGATCATACTTCGCCCCCTCGTGGCCAATGATCGCGCGATCTTACTTGCAGTCTTTCTCGCTTAGTGATCGAACGTTTCGAATCGAAATTCTTGAGAAGAGGGATTGTGATTCCACATCGACGCCCCCAGGACCGCGACTGGTTGGTAGGTCCAGAAGCTGTCACTCTGTCTTCGCCAGCTAGACAATCCGCCGCCGGGCAAACCTTGTCTGGAGAATTCCAGCCGGTGGGTGTGGCTGAAGATGAGGATGGCGATGTTCTTCACCGCTCTTACAGGGAGGTACCGATTCTCAAGTTGCCCGTCCCCGTTGTCGTCGAGCCGGCTCCAGCCCTAAGCTTCTGACTGACTGGACTGGACGTTTGAGCCTGCACTACGTCCAGCAAAGGATGAGGACATCCAATCCCACGTTATTATTTCACTGATTCATGACATGACTTGTGTTCTTCCGGCCAATGCTTCACCTCATTTCCTTTTCACTGTCCAGCCAGGCCAACAGCAAGTTTTGCCCTTGCTCGACGGTCCTGGTGACCTGTCAAGGCGCACCCTCCACCAGTTCACCCCCATCAGAATGGCACCCTCCCAGAGTCCCTGTGAAGTGCGGTTGTACTTGCCCCTGGTTCTATTATTCCTGTGGAAGGTTAATGGTGGGTGGGCAGTGGGCAGTGGGCAGCGGACATCTGTCGTGGCCACCCACAATCCCAATCCCAACCCAAACCCAACACCCAGCATCACATCACATCGATCTGTACGAGTGACAGCGGCGGCCAGCAGGAGTCCACTCTCCTGTCGTTGACGGCAGTGCAGGACGACGACCTTGCAGTAACAAACTAACTAACTAACTAACTACCCAGTAACCAACTAACTAACTCGGCGCACCTGCAGCAAACAACAACGCTCAAGCCCCTGACCTAGCTTTTAGTCTCCGAACGAAACGCCCCCTCAGCCAGTCGATCTGGCAAGCCCAAGCTCCCCTGCTTCCCGTCCAGGGTCTCGTTCTTACTCGGCCATGACACCGCCCTCCCTCTCTCGTCTGCTCACTCACGCACAGGGATCATTTACTAGACCAACCGCACCTTGCGACCTCAGATGTCCATGTCCACCTGCACCACCACCACCTCCTCCCATCCACTGGTCCACCTTCAACTGCAACCACACAGACCCTAGACCTGCTTCTGAATCCTATCTTCGGATAACGTGCTCAAAGTTGAGATAGTATCTTTTTCATCCTTGCCACACGCGGGATGACATGGGTATGGCCAAGTAAGTGAGTGCCGTGCGGGCTCTTATATTAGATGTGGTGCCAGCCATCTCCCGTCGAGGATGTTGTGCGCCTTCGACGTCGTCAGGTCATCTCTGTGTACTGTACTTACTGAGTTGGTCAATTGATCACTTAGTGTTGAGCTCTCACATACGCTCCCTACAGATATTCTTCTGCTTCTTCAAACCCTTGTCCTATTCTATTTGGAAACATCTTCTTCACTTCGTCCCGTCTCCCAGTGCTCCGTTCTCTTCACAGAAATGTGTTGACCGTCGGCCTTGGAAAGTCTTTTTTGTCCATTCGAACATGAGAGATATTGGATCAGCCCTTTTAGCATGTGTCTTCAGCTTGTCACTCGTTGTTCTAGGTGATCCATCGTCTTTCTCGCATTGGTCGATTCCAACCGCATTCCCATCACTCCAAGGAAGCAAGAGTTTCACTGCGAACTGGTTTGGGTTGGCAGCATCTACGAATACTATCACAGCTTCAATTGTACCTTCGAGTCTTTCCCGGTCAACTTCGTCGCCCGAATCTTCTACTACAGTCTTAATAGACGTCTCGTCATTCATCACATCCGCAAATTCCTCCAATCCATCTACATCTCGAGCAGTAGCCTCCGACTCGGTTCTGGAAGCCTCAACACTACCTATGTCTTCCTCTTCCGCCACACCTACCGGAGATAACTCTCCCTCACATCAAACTTTGGTCATTGTTCTGGCTGTAGTTCTTGGTGCCGTCGGTCTCATTCTGATTGGTGCCATCATATTTCTTCTATACCGCTATCGAAGGGACCAATTACCCTTTAGCCACCGAGGAGCATCACCAATCAACGATGATGAGATCGCATCATGGCGAAGGACAGGCCAAGAACAAAAGCTCACCATCCCACCTCCCATCCACCGACCTGCGATCCGAGAAGTAGCAGCTGTTCACCTAAACTCACCTGGATGGACATGGGCCGCATCGCCCTCTTCGATTCGAACTGTCTCTGCCCACATCACCGATCATCAAGTTCAAACCCAAGCTCCAAACGCTCGGGCTGGCCTCACAGATGAAGTTGTCCCTGGCGCTGATCCCTTCATCGCTCAACCCAAAAGACAAAATTCACGGCTATCAAAACTACCCCCTGGGCATGCCAGGTCGAAGAGTAGGAGGAGCAGCATAAGCGCCAAAAGCCTCTGGAGTCCAGATCGGACTAGCAACGACCTCAAATACCAGGAACAGCCTCACTCAACTTGGTATGCTGTCGACGATGCAGCAGCCAGTAGTCATTTCAGAACCGAACACAGCTCCAACTCACCAGGGACGTCTGTATTCGGCGAACAAATCACAGGAGGTCTATCACCTCGGCCAGAAAGAAGGACGAGGCCGTGGGAGCAAGAAATTTCGAGGGAGGATATAGGGAGAGCTATTGCATAGACGTCTCCAGGGAAGCGAGGGTTCTGCAGGGCGAGAAACACAACGTATCATATCAAATCTCATTCGGTTCGTCAACGTCAACAACTACACGGGGGTTTAATCGATACCACTCACGACTTTATTTCTTTTCTATTTTGGCGCGCTGCGCAATAGGGCTGGCGTTTGGGGAGCCGGGCTTCGACCTGAGCGGAGCGGGGGCATTTTGGGATGGTATATATATATATATATATATCATTATGCATACGGCGGGTACTTCACTTCCAAGGTGATCTAGATTCATCTCCGTCTTAAACATGTACTGTAGAATCAAATACATGTAACTTTGTAACTTCATCCTGATCCTGGAAGAGCCCTTGGCAATTCGTTTAGTGATCCCTGAATGGAAACAACAAAACATAACATCAATCTTTCACAAAATGGCACTGGCTGTTTGAAACATGCATCGAAGTCGCTACAGTAATTGTCTCTGAACATATTCAAAATTATCAAATCAAAAGGTTAACTCTTTTAAGCTCGACCATCCCCATTTTTCGCTCATTCCATCACGTGCCAAAACACGCTTCGCGCTCACACGCGCTTCACCGCTTTCAGATTATGCCAACCTTGAATTCTCCCCAAGCTCAAATCTACAAATCTCCCCCTCCTCCACACATTAACATTCCCCCCTCTCTACATCACAATGCCTCCACGAAAGAGCGACGCCTCAAAAGTAGCGACAGCCGACGAGGCCACGCCCGCGAAAGATCAGCCCGCGGTGAGAGATGGCATAAACATAGAGGTTAGTGCCCTCCCACGCACATACATACATACATCCCTACTCTTCGCAATTGACCTCCACCCCAATCGAATTTCCACATAACGAAGAAACAAACTCGAAAAAATGGAAACAGTACGGATCTACAACTAACGCGAAACCCCACAGGATCTCAACCTCCCAAAGAGTATAGTGACGAGACTAGCAAAAGGCGTTCTACCACCCAACACACAAGTCCAGGGGAACGCCATGCTAGCCACGACGAAAAGCGCAACGGTATTCGTCAATTACCTAGCTTCGCAGTTAGTATTCGTCCCTCTCTCTCTGTCCTCTATCTTACCCTGCCTGCCCTTCCTTATTCTACTCTACTCTACTGTACTGTACTGTACTTCAATGCATAAATTAGAGGCCATAAGTTAATTTTGATAATTTATGGATAGCGCGAACGAACACGCCTCGGCGAGTAATAGGAAAACGATCGGTCCGCAGGATGTCTTCAACGCGCTGGAGGATCTCGAGTTTCCCGATTTCAGGAATAGGCTGGAGGCTGAATTGGCTAGTACGTGTGCCCCGTCCGTCTGCCCGTTGGATTGAGTTATGTCGGTGTGAGGAGGGAGAGATGAGATGAGCTGATGTGTGCTGATGTGTTGTGTTGTGTTACAGAGTTCAATGAAGTACAGACGGATAAGAGGAACGCGTACCGCAGTAAAGTCGCGAACAAGGCCGCGGGGGCAGGAGACCAGGGCGAGGATGATACACAGGGGGGAGATAGGGATGGACGGCCTGCTGCGAAGAAAGCTAGGTTAGAGGGTGGGGAAGGGGAAGGGTCTGGTGGAGATGGAGAGATTGATCCTGATGAGACGCAGGATGCGGATCAGACTGAGGAGGACGACGATGCGCAGGAGGAAGAGGATGATGATGATGATGAGGTCGATGAGCAGATGGAGGCTGATGAGCAGCTGGAGGATATTGAGCAGAGAGATGTGGATGATGAGGCGCTTGACAATGGCGAAGATAGCGATTGATCTGGTTGGGGAAGTGGAGGACTGTTTTGATACTTTAGGCTATGCTATAGGTGCATTGGGTGGGTGGAGTTTTTTGGGAGGTTTATAAGGTGGTGGAGTTACCTACATCTGGACGACTATATGAATGATATCTGGTGTTCACCAAGTTCCCGGTTCTGATTCCACACGGCATGCGTCTATGAAAACGGGAATATCACCAGGTGACCAAGACGGGCAAGATGACACCAAAAAGTTGATGGAAAGAGGGAGAGAAGAAGTAAAAAGAAAGCCATCTATTGAACACAGAGCTCTCGATGGTAGGAGTGCATCAATTCGGCATACGTACTTCGATTCCAGACTGTCCTGTCTACATCATCTGGCACATTCCTTCTTAGTCGACGTCCTCTTTCCGATCAATTCAATAACAATCCAGAACACCCTTCCCGCAACATTCATTCATTCATTCATTCTTCTGTCCACTCCTACCCCCTCTCCCCCTCTCTCCCACACCATCTATCATCCTCAACTTGCTTCAACAACTCCTCAAGAACACTTCACCGCATGGGCACAATATATTAACCCTCCTCACATCTCACCTCACACTCCTCTCATACATACAACTTGAAACTCACTCCAGCTACAGAGCAAAAGCACATGGGGCATAATTCCTACTATATACAGCATATAATTCCGAGGGAGATAATGTACTGCTTGACTCTTCTGTCATTACTGCTTTCTTTCTTATTACGGGTATCTCTCTCTATCGAGCTTTCTGACAGGAGACGGGAAAGCTCAGATCTATATCTATATCTATGTCCAGCCTCTCCCGCGTAAAACAAGAAAAGAAAAACAAGAGCCCAAACATCACACACAATACAGGACCGATGTCTCAAATATCGCATTCAATTCCAGTACTCGATTAAATTCCATTACCGTAGGCAAGCAGTTGCGCTAGATTGTTGTTTACGTACCGACAGGAAGCCCCCCGCCAGGGCAGTCCCCACCCATCCAGCAGACGGCGAGGTTTGACTTATTTCAGGGCTGGGCGGCGTAGCAATTTTCTTTCGTTGATTTTGGATGGAAAGGAAGGTACTGTGCTTTGTAGCAGTTACAGTGACAATCCATTTCTCGCTCCGAACCATCTGCGTGAAATATTATAGTGTTTTGTAGTATAGTTGTCAGCTTCTTGATTTCCAAGATTCTCGAATATCGAGACGAGCGAAGGAGTGAAGAGATGGGGGGAAATGTGTCAGAAAAGTATCAGTATAGTGTGATTCTATTGCTGGAAATCCTTAAGCATTTGACTACCAGCCAGATCTCGGCGAGTGATTGGGGTTTTTCATCATGACTTTCTCTCTTTGTCGAGTCGGGGAAGGAAGTGTGGAGAGCTGGAACAAGGAAAAATGTGAACTTACAAGGTACGGAAAAGAGAGACTTCATGAAATAGATTATTTTGATTGTCGAGAGTATAAGCAACAACTTTCATTCTCGTCAGGATAACACAACTGAATTGGATATTTGAGACAGCCTGCTGCTATTCACACATTTTCGAAGCAAACAATATTTTATAAATACCAACTGTATCTTCTCGGGGCAATATTTTCCCCATCTTACATTGTGCTACACTCCAATTCCAATTCCAGTCCTAGAAAACCGTACTTCTCAGCTCCACCAAAGCACCAAGCAAGATCATTATCAACCTTCTCATTTTGGCAAAAATGCCAATCCAAATTTACCTACCCCTCAGTGTTAAGCGAGAACAACAACCCAATCGGATATTAGTACTTGCCTTTTTTAGTTACACGGCTGCTGCAGCTTTTGAGTCATCGTGACCCCTCTTTTGGGGTTGAGTCATTGTGGCTAGAGTGTTACTTGAGTAAATTGACTTGATCGCTTGGATGGCTTTATTGATGTTGATGGGTGCCAGGTAGCTTGGCGGATGGTGTGGGCATGTTCCCAGCTCGGGCGCTTTTATGTAGCTGATTTTGTCACAGTAGGGGCTCGGCTCGGAATTCTTGATGGCTGTTTTTTTTGTCTCTTTCGGTGACATGCTCTAGAATTTCAGGGCTCGGATTCTTATTCAACAGATGGTAATTGTAGGAACATAGTAGATACAAGAGAAGGGGAAAGTAGCTTGGTCCCTTGCAATGCTCATCGACTAACCCCTCACCAAAACAGTGCAGTCCAAGTAACTCGACATAGACAATGCTGGCAAATACACCTTCATAAGGAATCGTGTCTCAAAATTTGAATCTCTGTACTAACCATGATTTGAGAAGTATTTTATACTTTGGGACTAATGGAGTCTTCGATAAAATTCGATCAGCTCGCCGCCAGCGGTTTGTGTGAAGTGAGGAAATTAAAATCTGACTTTCCGAGACTATTGCGAGTCGCTTTATCACAAATATTACGGTTCTATAAGAGCATAGGAATCTGATTGATATTCATCAAACAGTACCTTCTGTCTGTCCTTTTTTCAGTCCACGACGGGCCAGAATTTCTTCTCAACATCCAACACCCTCGTCCAAATACCCTCCACGACCTTCATTCTCTCCGCATTTCCATCCCTCTCCCATAACTTGTCCATAAACTCGGCAATCTCATCTACGAACGATGCAAAGTCGGGGCTTGTCCAGTTAGGGATGAACTCTTTGCGTAGAGCACCGCCATCTGCTTCTTTCCCTTCTACAATACCAGTAGAACATGATGCTGCATATCTCCAGGCCGTGAGGTAGCACTGGATAGGTTATCAGTCAAGTTGTGATTCCACACAGCCACGTACGAAAGTATAGAAGCAAGACGCCTTATGAGCCATATATGAGGGGTAATTTAAGCAACGAAAGGACGCAAGTATACGTCAGAATAAGGCAAGATGCATAACCAAAGAATAATAATGAAAATAAACCCACCACCTCTGTCCCCCAAAGTAATACCATGCCCTCTAACAAGCCCATGTTACCCGCCTCTACCGCTTCTCCTGTCTCAAAGAACAAACTACGATACAGTTTTACGCCTTCACTGACGTTCTCTTCGGTGGATGAGATGTCGAGATCATAGCGCTGAGCCACGTCTTCGAAGAATTTGAGTTCGCGCCGGACGTTGGTGATGCTGGAGAGGATGAGGTCGAGGAGTCTAGAACTCGAGATGTAAGTAATCTCCTCCATTATACATCGCAGCGGATAGAAGTCGGAGAAGAGATATTCAATTGCTCGACTATGATGTCGAGAAATATAGAAAGATTACGAAGAAGGAGAATGGAATTGAGATAAAGCAGATACTCAACATCAGGACTGGACATCGAAAACCCGAAATATCACGCACCTCTCTTCAAAAGACTCTCCATCCACCTTCCCACTTAATTTCACATTCGCAAGTAACAGCGCAGCGAATCGTATATAAGCCTGGGCGTACAACCTGTCTTGACCTAGCCAGGTCTGCAGGACATCTTTACGGAGTGTTCCGGCGCCGGCGTGGGCGAGGAAGGGCGTTTGTGTTGCTGAGGTGAAAGATTGAGGGGACAGAGTGAGGAGATGGTCCGTTACTTTGCTGGGCTTGGGGGTGGACATCGTGGTAGCTTGAGGGATTAGGTGTTGAGGAGTGGTGAAGTGAGTAAGATACAATAAGATGAGGTTAGGTGGATGGCGGGGTACGTGGTGGGGTCAAATCTTGACGAATGGAGACATGTGCATGTTCACTATCACCACCATATGTTGTAAAAAAAAATAAGAGTAAGAATCGTACCCTAATTCAGGGCCTGGATTTGTTTCTCTCGTTTTATGTATTTCGTCATGTTTCCAGATGATCAAAGATCCAAGTACTGATGTACTGTATATGTAGGCCGAGATTCGCCTTCACAAAGCGCCAAGAACGATTAGATGTACCTTAAAAATCCACCCGCACATCTTAGCTCTCGCATTATTTAGAAACCACAATCATTCAGGGAGAGTAGCATAAGTCCTAGCTAGATCACTACAGGTCTAGTAGCCTACACTCGGTTCATGCCTATGTCGCATCTGGAAACAAGAGGAATGAAGTGGTGGGGAAAACAAGCAGTCTTAATAATATAAGTAGAAGTAAATAAAACATGTGTTGAAAAGTATGAAAAGCCACAGCTATAAGCCAAGCTATAGATATTTTTAATCCCCTTTACACCCCTAAACACCATGCCATCATCTACCTGCCGATATTATGAATGGAAGTCTAAATAGCGAAGAATATTATCCGACAGAAAGGAGATCAGTCGTACAATCAAGACAGCTAGCTGGTCGTCCATGCCCTCTGTGGAAACTTGAGCCCACTAGCTGGAGTATACCTGCAGCTTCTTGCCTGCTGAGCAATATTGTAGCTTGTTGCCTGGGCAGACTAGAACCTGGCACTCGCTATCATCAACGATGGGTGCCGCAGCGGAGATTGTATTAGAGCAGAAGCACTGAGTACCGAATTGTAAGCCGGCAAGCAAATATCCTTTCGTTGAGCATGTCGTAGTGCAGAGATCAACACTCATCCCCGTCGCATTGGTGAAAGTATATCCAACCATAGCCCTTGCATTGGTCAACTCCGTGTAGCATGAAGTGTAGTTGTATGCTCCACTAGTTACTGAGATTGAGGGAGGAACATAGGCTTTGTTGGTATAAACATTCAATCGTTTCGAGCCGCCACAGAATTGTGTCTTGTCGCCGGGGCAAGCAGAAGTACAGCCGGCTTGGCCAAGAAGTCCACCATTCTTGACGGCGAGACCACAGAAGCAGACGCCTAGATTTTCCAACCCTGCGAGTGGATAGTTCTTTGATTCGCAGAAGTCCTTGCACATACTAACCGTCATAGCGGTTGTGTTTGTCAATGAGGCTCCACTGATCGCACGAGCTGTGGTAGTGTCATTCATGCAGCCTAGGTAATCCCAAGTATCTGGGGATGCAGTTGCTGAAGGAGAGCTAGAGCTGGTAGTAGCAACGACTAGTGTGCTGTATGATCGAGTACTGCTCGAGCTGGTAGTGGATCGAGTTGAACTTGAGCTGGTTTGAGAGGAGGAGGAAGCGGTTGGAGATGTAGATGTACGCGTGCTGGAACTTGATGTGGGAATTTGCGTGATTGAAGTTGCAGATGTCGACGAGGGTGTGATTGATGCCAGAGTTGTTGTTGACGATACGCTGGATGAGCTGGGCAGAACACTACTGGTTGTCGCAATAGTGCTGGTGGAGCGGGATGTTACCAGGCTGCTCGAAGAACTCGAACTTATGGAGCTGCTTGATGCACCTGTAGAGGATGCTACCGACGAACTACTCGAGACGACAGGAACAGAGTCCTTCGTGTAGAGAGTTAATCCGCTCATGCCACCACAAGTTTCCGCCGCATTTCCTGGGCATAGATAGTTACATCTGCCGTCGGTTGCTTTGGAGCTTATTGCGGCAATATTGTCTCCACAGAAACATTCAAACCCTTGGAAATATTAGCAAGCATCTTCAAATTGCTGGGGGACAACGTACCATATTCCACACCGAAGTATCGGTACTCTGAGCACGTGGCGGCACACATGTCCAAAGTCATGGTTCCAGAGGCCATGTACTTACCAACAAGTGTTCGATCCTCGTTTGCATCTGTTGCACAGTACAGATAGTTAAAATCATTGATATAAGCAGGGGTCGGACCAGTTGCAGTTGGCCGAGCCGATGTGGAAGTGCGAGATGAAGATGTCTGGAAATTTGACGTGCTGGAAGATTGCGAGGCTACAAGACTCGAGGAACTCGAGATCGTTGAGATTATCGACGAGGTGGATGAAACAGAGCTCGTTGTTGGCAGTGCAGACGAACTGCTGGGTGCAGAGCTTCCCGGAAGTGTTGCGTTGGAGTAAAGGGTCAGGCCACCTGAGCCACCACAGATCTCCAGCTTGTTTCCAAGACATGGCATCTTGCACCTACCATCTGTTGCAATGAAGCTACCAACACTCAATTTATTTGAGCAATAACATTCAGAAGCGCTAGGCAAAGTCAATATTGGAAGGGTGGAAAGTCCACACATCATCTTCAGCTGGGGAGACTTACTATTCCACTCCGAAGAATGCATAGCCCGTACAATTTCCAGCACATCTCTCAAGAGTCATGTCAGGCTTTGCAATATATTTGCCAACCAAGGTACGAATTGTTGTACTATCGCTTCGACAATGTTGATACGTGAATCTAAAAAAATAAGAGTTAGCAACCGTGATGTACAAGGTCTCTAGGATTTTGACATGGAAGATGGTTCATCTCCTAATCATCTTCCTGACATGGAAAAAGTGGAGGAAACAGTCTGAGTACTTACTCGTTGATGGTTGCGGGAATCGAAGGCGTTGGAGTTGCCGATTTTGTTGACGAAATGGATGTTTGACTAGCCGAAGACGAATTTGGCTTTGACGTGGTTGTTGAAATGATGGAGCTTGTGCTTGAGCTGGGAGGATTGTATTTGTAGATATTCATCCCGTAGCTTCCGCCACAGACTTGGCCAGAATTACCTCCGCACGGCATGTTGCACCGTCCGTCTGTTGCAAGGACGCTGGAGTCTACAATTGCAGGCCCGCACTGGAAGTAGTCAGTTGGGGCAGTTTGAATCAAACAAGTTGATGGCACTCACATAGCATTCTGCTCCATATTCCAGTCCGAAATATGCAAACATCTTACAGTTTACAGCACAAAGCTCAATTTTCTGGCCAGCGTCGGGGAAAGCTGCCCCGACCAGTGGTCTTTGCGTTACATCGTTGTCACTATAGCAGCCTAACGATGTGTACGAGCCAGAAGATGGAGTTACGCTTGGTCCTACTGTGACTGAGGTGGATGATGGCTTAGCCGTTGAACTTGACGGTGATGAAGTTGACGACAGGATGGATGTAGTGTTCTTCATGTAGAGAGACAGACGACTTCCGGCACCTATCCAAATGATCAGTAAACTGCGGGGGGCCATTTTGCTGCTTGAGACTCACCACAAAATTGAGTGCTATTACCAGCACAGTTCATACTACAGTCCGCATCTGGTTTGAGTAGACTTGTAGTTGCAAGAGTGTTTGCACAGTAGCATTCGTTCGCGTATTCTACCCCGAAGAAGTTATATCCAGAGCAGAAAGTGGCACACGTGTCTAAGGAGATGGTAGCGCCTGCAGTCTGCTTGCCAATCAAACTTCTTGCGGTTTGAAAGTCCGAATAGCAGCCTGCGTAATTGTACGCGCCAATCGTCTTGGGTCTTTGAGGGCCGAGTCCAGAAGTACCAAGAATGGTTCCATTCTGAGGGAAATACCTCAAAGAGTCGTAATATAACGAAATGAAACCGTTCACGCCTCCACAAACTTGAGTAGAATCCCCACCACAATTGTATCCACATTGACTGTCCAGGCCTTTGAGAGTTAGACTTGGGATAACGTTTCCAATCCAGCATTCTGTCATGTACTCGGTACCAGCAAAAACGACTCCAGCAGATAAGGCTTGAGACTGACACCAGCCATTCGTCAAACTGACATTGTTTATCTGTTTTGGTTCAAGGCGAACATTGTTGATGTAGTCCTGGTAACATCCCAGATACTTGTAAAGGGACTGCCCAATAGTGGTCAATGGTCCGGTCTTCTTGGAAGTCACAACGCCATTGAAGGTTATGACGTGAACTCCAAAGGTCTGATCGTCAGTATTCAGAGTCCAGGCTCCAGTGTATATGATATCGTCTGCGTTCAAAATAGCAGCACCTGGAGAGAAGAGGATTGAAGCAAGAGCAGACTTCCCAGGCATGATGGTCTGGCCTTCAAAAAAGTCTGTCGAGGGATTAGTTGCACCAAGCTCAGCTCCTTCCAATGGCTTTGACTTTGTAACGGTCAAAACTGATCCACCATTGTTGGTCAAACGCAGCTGGATAGTCTGTGCAGTCAACCCTCCAGATGGAGCAAAGTTGATCTGGGGTACGCAACCAGTTACAAGATTGGCGCAATGAGCAATTGTATTCCATCCACCTTCATTCGTAGAGTATTCAAGAAGAGCTACTGGGTTTGTGGCGGCGGACCCGGTGAACAAAGTGTACGCAGAATTGCCGTTGGTGTAGAACTTCACAATGCAGGAGTAGGTGCCCGTCACCTGTCAGGAGTTAGTGGAGTGCACCAAATATTTAAGCTAGACATCTTACATTGGTATTGAAATTCGCATTGATAGTCATTGTTCCTCCCGCGGGAATGACCTGTCCTATTGATGGCATGGTGGTGGAAGTGAAATATCCAGGGCCATCGAGGAGGGTCTTGCCGTTAACTGTAGTCAGATTGTGAAAGACAGCAGTATCCGAGTTGACCGCATCACTATTTGATATTATGAGCTAGATTTCTTCAAATTCTCAGGGCTCAGGATTTATGATCTTCAGACACTAGAGAAAAGGAGGGGAGTACGGACCTAGTCCATGCCATGCCGAGAATGGTCATGTCACTCAAACCAACATTACTGAGGATGAAAGTGCCGTCGCTCCCGGTCTCCGCAGCGGCAGAGCCTACGACGACACCGGCAAAATCAACTTGGAGGGGATTGACAGTGATAAATGGAGCAGCGCTGATTGCAGTCCCAGTGAGACTGATGGGCTGTTGGGGAGCAAAGCCGACTTTTCCATTAATGGTTGAGATCCAAACAGAAGACGTCTGAACACCAGGGGTTACTGAAGGGGAGCTTGTACTACCAGTAAGAATGAGTGCGGTGAGATTGAAAGTTACTGTACCCATTGATTAGTATTGTCTTTTCACGTGTTGGAGATTGGCTCACCTGGAAAGCTAAAGGTGGCTCCGATAGCAAGGGGCCCAGAAGGAAGACTGGAGTTCGAGACCTGGAATACCGGTTTATTGGTTGCGAAACCGTTCAATGACGTGATTGCAATGTTAGTTTTGCATGTCACAATCAGTGTCTTGGTATTTCCGATTGGGACCTGTCTAAAGTCGAGAGGAGAGTCGCAGGTCATTGGCAGAGCCACGGGAGAGCCATAAGCCTAGGAAGGTGTAAGCAAAATAAAGACATAGCAACGATCTGACTTACCAAAATCTTTCCATTAGAAGTTGACATATAGTACCGTCCGTCTCCAAATGCAGGCCTTTGAAACTTGGAAACTGATGGCGTAGGCGGTAGCGTCAGCTTGGTCAGTTGACCGTTCGAAGGAACGGCATTGTAAGCTCGAAGTCCAGCATCAGGATCTACCACCCACAAGATGGCAGTCCCTGGTTGTCCTTTATATGTCGTAATGGTTGCCGAGCCTGTACCGACACGGCCAGCAGATATATCAGCCGATTGAGCCACCAAAGTAAATGCAGGAACACCGGTTGATGTTTTGCCGTAGCTGTACACAAGAGTTGGATAGCCGACAGGAGTGATGTACATGTATCCGCCTTCCAGTGGGTAAGATCCAGGATTTCCAAAGACGGGACCGCTCCCTGGCATGGTAATCGTTTGAAGAATGGCATCAGTTCCACCTGTTCCAAGCTTGTAGCCTCCCAGATTGTCTGCATTGAGGACGTAGCACACGCCATTCTTTCCGACAGTTACTGCAATCCTCGAGACACCATTTCCGTTAAATGTGTTGGCATCTAAAAGAGCAATGCCACCAGATCCAAGATCTCGATCAGCATTATCGAGGGCAGAATACGTGTACGGCTCGAAGTAGTCCGATTGTGTTACTAGACCCGTTGTAGGATTGACCGCCATGTTCACAACAGCTTCGTTCATCGTGTTCAGTTTTAGTCGTCCAGAGGCAGGTTGTCCTTGATTTTGACCCCCTTTTTGACCATTTCCCGTGGCGAAGAAAATTCGACCGGCTTGATCTGAAGCAATCGCAGATCCTCCCATCCAGATCGCAGCACCACCACCACCGGAGTTGTAGGTTATGTCTTGAGCAGTAGCAGGAGCAGGAGAACCAGGCCCTCCAACGGTGGCAAAGGCAGTCATCAATTTGCCAGTATTTGTTTGCATGCCAACCACCCACCCAGTGAAGTTGTACCTGAGAGACGGTTAGCAAGTTCTAGATGGAGGATGAAGTTGGCCATACTGGTCACAATGTCCACCGAAGCCAGCAAATACAATTCCATTTACAATATTCAAGGCTGGTCTCTGCAGTACGGTGCCACCAATGAAGATTCGAGATAAATCATTGTCAGCTATAGATGTCAGCGCGGCTTGTATCTCCTTCGCAAACATATCTTACCTGATGTTCCCTGAATGCTCTTTGGGAACCCCGCCCTCTCTTGAAGAGTAACGGCGTCGATGGCATGGAATCGGTAAGCTCCATTTTGAAACCCCTTGACAGTACTGATATAACTCTTGGCCCAAAAATAGACTGTATCGGTGGCTGGATCGATGACAGGAGTACCGGTCACACCAATAGTTCCACTGATATCGTTGCATTGCCCGAGATCAGAGACCGCAAACGGCCCTTCTCCTTCCAATGCCAAGTCGCGAGTCGCAAGAAGCGTTCCATTTACAGCATCTAGAGCGTATATCCTGTTCTGTTCTGAGAAAGAAAGAACGATCTGACGACCAGTAGTTGAGGGTGTGAATACAAGAGGTTTGGCATAGAATTGTTCCGAGGCCCCGGTAGGTGTGGAATATGTCCAGATACGACCGAATCCTCCGCTGGAAATGATACTGGGGTCCATATTATGGTTTGGAAGATATCCAGATTGCGCAGGATCTATAAACTCTCAACATCTCCACCATTCTAGAAACTGACTGAGACTGACCTGCATCCATGAGGGAGTCGGTGGGGGCGACTGCCCTAACATTGCCCACAAGTCGCGAGACTTCGAGAGTCGCGAGAAGCCACGAGAACCTCATACTTGCTATTATATTAAGGAGCAACGATGCTCAAAGTACAAAGAAAGACTGAACGAGTGTAAGGTTGGGAAAACCCAAAGTAAAGACTGCGTGGATGACTTCAACAATTCAAGAAAAGACTGTGTGAGGAAAGCATATCAAGACATATCAAATACTAGTCCAGTCCCAGATTTTCAGCTTCTCAACTATCAAGGCCAAGTCATCTTGGAACGATCAATAGGCGGCATGAAAGCTTAGCATCGTAAGGACAGTAAGGACTTGGGCAATAATGGCTTTGCAACAGTGAGGTCCTGTCCGACAGAAAACAAATTTCGAGCTGTGACTATCGACTCTGATAATTGATATTGACTCAGACTCACACGGCCTACCGCCTGCAAAACACATTGTGGCGTGAAGGACAACAAGCTGAAAGAATGAACCTGGGTGGCTGAAAACCAAATCGAGGGTTAGAAAGAATGCTTACAGCGGCACTGGAATCAACACAGCCCCTGTCCGAGGCGATACAGGGGTTTCCACATGGGCGCTATGGACGGGCCACACCAACAATGGGAACATATTTCCCTGCAGTGGTGTGCCTGTATAAATCCCGGAGGCCTGTCAACGTCCAAAGCCGAATCAAAACAAGCCGTGCCGAGCACGGCAGCTGGCTGGCCATTGTTGCTGCTCCTTCTGACATGCAGGAGGCTCGTAGCGGGAAAGTGGCCTGATCGAGCCGCACCCAATTCTTTGGGCGCATGAAGTAACGAAGATTGGGCACACTCACGCATAATTCCCATCCGATCCAACCAACATTGGGAAGAAACCTGGTTTGCGAAGCGATGTGTTCCAAGGGCTAGCGAGTGCAGATATTTGGGATTGAGCACAACCCTTACAGGAAAGCAGATAGGGGCCGTGGCCATCCATTCCGCGCGGGATGATGGTCCTAGCAAATAACCAAACCCTGGTTCCGATCACACTTCCATGTCGAATGATTTGGTGACGAAAAGCACTGTGTTACATCAGATTCCCACGTATCTTGACAAGTCAGAGATAGAGAAGGAAGCGCTGTGACGAGAATTCTCGCCTTGAACTCTAAAACTAGTCCTATCTGGGCTCACTTGTACCAGACGTGACCAAATAGTCGTGGAAGTATGGGTATTAGACACTACATTGAGATTTACGTGGCGGGTATCCAAAATGAGAAATTCCATATCAGGCTACATTCTTGCCATCAGGAGACGCTAGAACACGCGGGGAAAAAAGGATCATTCGGGTTAGGTTCGATCTAGATTTGAATTGGGTGAGATCAAGGCACAAATACGAAAGTGCAATCCACAAACAGTAAAGTAGGCGTTCATAGATTTTTGGGATATGGATAATAGAGTGAGACTTCTCTTGAATTTGACATGATACGGGGCAATTTGTAAAGAATTTGACATGTGGGGTTGGTTTATTTCATCCAGATGGCTGAACGTCTCCCACTGGGAACGCAACGCTTTGTTCCTCTGTTTCCTGGCTTTGTAGAAACTTACAATATCCACACAATATGTAACTAATGAACTTGCTCAAGATCAAGTTCTCCGAGTGAGTACAAGGGTCTAGATACGAGAGAAGGCATCTTGGGATACCGCGAAGGCACCATGGCGCAGAAGAAACAATTTTATGTGGAGAAGAGAAATGCTGTTTCCATTGAGCATTAAATTGAACATTATACTGATTAAGTTTCCTGTAATTTTTTCCAACCTTCACACTGAAGTCTGACGGTCTCTGAATCACTAACACTGCCCAACTGAAATCCAAGAAAACAAACTCTTGCTAGCGGAATCACAACCCTCATAGCCCCCATCTTCCCTGTATACCACGTCCCGAATTTTGAATTCCGCTTGAAAACTAGCACTTTATTCGTCAAGAGTGTAGGTGTAGCTGTGCTCGTTGGTGAAGTGATCGTGAGCAAGATTGTACTGGCCGAAGTTGGTGGCAAATGGAGGACCGTAGGTCTTGGTGTAGTAGGCGCAGGTGAAGACGGGGTTCTCTCCATTCTTATACAGAATATAGGCATCGAAGAATCGGCAGACACGGGCAGATCCAGGAGAAGACTCGTGGCGGATGTTGTAAGCGGTCTTCTCCAAGCAGGTGGCAGCGCAAACAGCGGGATCGTATGGCCTGCAACAGTCAGGAAGGGTCACATTTGAAGGCTTGGTCCACTTGCTGTGTCTGAGGGAAAGTTTGAGATCCCATGTAGGTACCCTCGCTGGTTGGTGCCTTAATTGTGGCATTGCCGAGGGAAACAGGCCCGGTGAAGCCAGGAATTGGCTGAGGGTTAGTGGTGTAGGCTGGACACTGGTTAGCAGTGGAAGTTGAATGCTCCGTGAAGGGCCTTACCATTGGATCCGGCGGTCACAACGTGGAATTTTCCAGTGAATTGGCCATCATTGGTGGCATCAGTGACGGTGATTGCGGAACCGAAGAAGGAGCACTTGATACGAGTGAGAGAAGACGACACAGGGCAGTTGACTTTATCAGTAAAGATCACCGGGTCTCGCTCAAAGACTGCAGCTGCGTTAGCTTTCGGCAAGGTTCTGATGAAGACAGTTTTGCTCACAGATGTTGAACGAGGTACATCCCGCCTTGGAAGCGCAGATGGCAGCGCATTTTGCAGGATCATAGCTTGTCAAGGAGCTGCTGACATAGGTCTGGTAGGATGGACTAGCAGCACTGGCGTGGAGGTTTTGGTAACCGTCGACGAGAAACCAGCCAGGAGGGGCAGCTGCGCTCAGAGCTGCTGATGAGTACACAATGTTGGCAAGGAAGGCTGTATCGGTGTCTGGAACAGTGACTGGTCCGTTGCCAGCAGGTTGAGGAAGACAAGATCCCCGCTTGGTCAGATCCGGATTGGCGGGGTCGATGGCAGAAGCGACGGCATCTTCAATGGCACTTTCTTGGTCGTAGGTAACGACGGGGAGAGTTGCAACTCCGATGGGAGCAGTCGCATCAGGAACGATCTCGACTGACTCGTAGGCTTCGAAGTCAATATCTTGAGGCTCGGCAACTGGAGCTGCCATTGCGAAGCTCACAAGAGCGACGGGAAGGAGTGTGGAGAACTTCATGCTGATTGAAAGTTGGATGAAGCGAAAGTGATCTGATGATTGTTCTATCTGGAAAGAATAAAGTGCAGTAGATCAAGTCTGATTGAGGCTGGGGTGATTCTTTTTTAACTTGGGAATGAAGAGCTTATATAAAATATAAGTATTCTAGGCTTTTAAAAGCCTGAAAAAAACAATGTAAGTACACTTCCGAAAGCAGCTGCCAGCGCAAAGCGAATATTGCATCCAATAGCCTGCATGTAAGACATGAAGTAGTACCTGTATTTAAAACCAAATATTGAGCCAGAGATGGCTTTCACATCATGAGCTGGTAAGGTAGGATCTTGCACAAATGACGCCGAGAACAGTTAGTCCCTGGAATCGGTCATGCCGAATTCCACTTGACAATAGCGTAACGCGGGAGAAGAATGAAGAGCACCACTTTCCGCCGACTATGCGGCTCACAATGATCACATTAAGGTAGCTGTGTAGTTGTCGACTGCATTATTCAGCTTGGTCGTCCCATGTATCGCTGCCCCGGGTCTGGCCAGCGTCAAAGCCTCACTGGGGAGCAAGTCCAGGGGTGCGCGCGCCTGGCCATCCTCTTCTGTCGAAAAGGGCGTTCACTAGGCCAGATTGATTCATGTGACTCCGCTGATGGGATGTTGGTGGCCAAAATGCATAATCACGGTGTGTAAGGAGCTTTGCAATGAGCTCTTGTTGTCAACAGGGCCAGGTCTAAGCGAGGTTCTCAAAATGGGCTTAGCGTTCTTGAACGCCACCGCTCCTGCCACACCCCCCAATCACAAGCATCGAGAGGTGCACAGCATGAAATTAGGTAGATACCCAGGGGGAATGTCTATTTCCGCCGTTGGACCACACTTGGGCTCAGTTTCGACCCAGTTGTCCTCGATATCGAATCCAACGATATCGAAAAGTCCTAAATAGGTCTATTGGTCGAGCGGGAACTCGAGCTGCATGTCGATCAATCTTTTGTCGATAGAGCTTGTTCGTCTCTAATATGTCCAAGATAGAGATTTCAATTTTATATCTACGAACAGTCATCCTTGCAGTCCTTGTGCTTTCTACTCATCTTCGACTTGTTAGAAGTCCCGTAATCGATTATCTTTCCGTCTTCAGCTTTCTTTCAGTGACGCGAATCTTTTCACATTAACCACCTCCAGACTTCTGACATTCAAAATTGCCTCCTCAACGAATATCGAGATCGAGATGAGGAAGTTCCAAGTCCCTGACCATTCAAGGGCAGGTTCAACCATCACAACAGCAAGTCAAGTTACCTCCAACCTCAACTCACCAAATCCTTTCGCAACTCCTCCTGCCTCAATCTTCGGAGCTGGTTCTGGTTATCAATACTCAGAATCTGCTGGTGGGAAGTACTTTCGTTCACGGCGTATACGCAAAGACGATGTTGGCCACGAACCACCTACGTTCAAAAAGGACCCAAAGGAGAAATGGCTATGCATCATACCTATGCTGGGCATCTTCACTGGGATTGCCATCACAGGAGTCATGATATATCTGAAGATTGGACGACTGGCAACTCATAATTACTGTCCAGTTCTTGACGATGACTTTTCATCTGGTATTCTGAACACCAATATCTGGACAGCAGAGAATGAAGTTGGCGGATACGGGTATGCCCTTCAGCTCTCTACCTTATAATTCACGGCTAACATTCCCCTCAGCAACGGCCAGTTTGAACAAACTACTGGAGATGAACAGAATGTCTTCATCAAGGATGGTTTCCTTCATCTCAAACCTACGCTACAAGATGAGAAACTCATAGTCATGAACAATGTCATCAATCTCACCGCCAATGGACTCTGCACTTCCAACCTTTGGAACAACTGCGTTGCTTCCACAAACATCACCAACGGAACTATTGTTCCACCGGTTAGGTCCGCAAGACTCAACACAAAGCTTGGTGCTACGATTAAATATGGCCGTGTCGAAGTCCGAGCCAAGATCCCGAAGGGAGACTGGCTCTGGCCTGCGATCTGGATGATGCCCGTCACGGACACATATGGGGCTTGGCCTGCCAGTGGAGAGATTGACATCATGGAATCGAGAGGCAACAATCACACATACAGTCTCGGTGGTAACGATGTGGTATCATCAGCACTACATTGGGGACCTAATCCAGCCAACGATGCATACAGGCACACTGCCAACTGGAAGTACTCGCGTCATTCGGAATATGGCGACGCATTCCATACTTTCGGACTCGAATGGTCTGAAAAATATCTGTTCACGTATGTCGATACTCGTTTACTTCAAGTATCCTACAACACGTTCAAGAAACCGTTCTGGAAGCAAGGTGGTTTTCCAATTGCCACGCCGGAAGGACTTCGAATCGTTGACCCATGGACTCAAACTGGACGGCCACAGACACCGTTCGATCAGAACTTCTATCTCATCATCAATGTTGCTGTTGGAGGCTCGAATGGCTGGTTTCAAGACGGCAAGGACGGAAAGCCCTGGGTTGATGCCAGTCCATCTGCAAGGAGTGACTTCTGGAATGCGAGGAACAAATGGCTTCCAACATGGGAGAAGAATGGGGAGATGATTGTAGACCAAGTTCAGATGTGGCAGCAATGTTAGGAGATCATGTTGGTTACCCCTAGACTGGATTGTCATTTCAGGCTGTGTTGCTTGGGGTCAATATTATGGAAGGTCAATACTACGGTGTGCTTAGACTTCGAATTGTCAGATAGATTTCCGCCTTCACATATAATTGAATAACATTCCTCCATAATTTCTGTCCGTATTTTCAATCGTCACCTGTAGTTGAAACGCAGTGCACGTCTGGGAGTGTATGTTCCAGTTCGTTGAACAGGGAAACCGGATACGAGAACATCGTATGTTATATCCCTATCAGGCCTTTCAGCTCTCCAATCACCCCCCGCTAGGCCAATCAATCAACAATTCAGTTCTCATACGGCCGCAGTATCCAGCCAATCGACAGCCTGCCTTCTTGCTGTGCGCTTCGCACTTACCAATGTCTTAAAGAATGCCGAAGACAGACGGAAATTCACCCATCGTCTCGTCTCGTCTTAGGCAAGCCTCTTTCCCCCATGTGCCTCCCACGCACCAATGTCTCTGGGAATGCCGATGTCCAACGAAGTATTCCCCATCATGTCCTCCCTTGCCACGCGCATGGCACAGTCGACACCCTCAGTGGCTGGTCCTGCATAGTTCCTGCATATAAGGGCGCTGATTCGCTTACGGTACGACATCTCTCGGCCCTTCTGTGCAACCTGAGCTCTTCCACCCTTGAGACGGGAGGGCCTGTCCTGTTGGGGCTCCCGAAAAAGAGCGGCGCTGGGATGTGTGGATGGACAACAACATTCCAAGCTTTTCCCAAGCTTTCCTACCCCTGATTCTTGAAGATCCCATAGGAGTATAAGCTCATCATCAAAAACCATCGCATGATGTATGTCTTATTTCTTGGCCAGAAGTTGCTCTCATCTGCAAAAAGTAGGCAAAGAGTAAGGCTGGTCCAAATAAGGTTATCAAGACGGCCGCAGCTAGAAACGACCTAGAAAGCAATAGAGTTCGACTACGGAGTTAGAGAGCTTAAAAATTGGATCCTGGGGAGAGCGAGTGCCCGCCTGGTGCCTGAGCTCCAGCCTCTGGAGCAAATCCTCATGCTGAGTCCGAGACTTGGCAACCCCATGCAGACGCCCCTCCCTCGCCTCATGGTCTAAGCAGACCGTATTCACGATACCTATAGGGAAAGGGATAAAGTGGATGGGATAGAATAGGCACCATAAAAGGTCTGACGCAAATTCATTGGTCCCTGAATTCCAGCAAAATTTATATCTGCACTTTCAACTCTCACGAAGATCAAACGTCAATGCGGACAAAGTGGTATTGAAACGCAGGCAGGCTGGCAGGCAATATGATGATCTCTTATGACAGCGGTACCATTCAGCTGGTATTTTGAAGTCCGGATCACCAAAGAGTCCAACTTTTGTGAATCCTTGGATTGGAAATCAGATCTACTTGGCACACCCAGAGCGGACTTGACTCCTCATTGGGAAGCACGGCGATTCCTCGATAACCATGCAATTGTTCATCGCGAATTCTTAAAACTTGTATTCGTTGGTAGTACTGGAAAGGGGTAACATACATAACTCGGGTTTGTTGGTCCAGGTGTGCCCCGCGTCCATCCATCCAGTGCTGCATAAAAAAAGAATTAAAACCTCTCTAGGAATTATTGACAGCAGAAGCCGCACGTGTAGGCGTTCATTGGGTGGTGAGCGGCCTTCGCAATGTGCAATCAGCTGTCAGCGTTTCAAGCCATTTCATTCGCAAAAATGTGGCTTGGCTGAAGTTGTTGGTGTCCATTCGAGGGCATGGGGGTGCCCCTCGCTTACCGCTGACAGGAAACGGCAGGCTTTCTCGCGTTCTCGCTTAATCTGTTATGATGCCGTTTTAACAGAGCTGCTTTTACGGCACTGCATCTCGATGTTATATTTTTTTTCCTCGCCTCCCAAAACTCTCTGCCGTGATGGGTACAGGCATCAGGGGTAATGCATCAGGTGTGGGTGAACAAGATGTTGGAATCCCAGGGGGAAAAGGGGTCCCTGCATGAGCCTTTGGCCTGTTTTTGATAGACCTTTCCCAGCCTTGTCATTCGATCCTTGGGTGGGATGCATCTATTTCGGTCTTTTCCCAGATTCCGAGTGAGATTAAGTTCCCGGCACTTATTGGCACCCTTTGCGTTAACCTTGCAGGAGGTTTTCTCGTTGGCGGTGTGATGCTTTGCGAGATAATTTCAAGTCTTCGCCACCACTGCTCGAAGGCTTGAGTTAGCTTCATGGGTTGCGCCAAGTCGATATTCACACCCACTGCCTCTAACTGGCGCTGAATATCCCGACTCTCGGATAGAAGAGCAGAGCAGATATGCCTCTTTCCGAATGTAGCCATCATGTTGCCGCAGTTCCTTTTAATTTCCTCCTTTGGGACGCAGGACACGGCTTGCAGTTGAACGTTGGTGCCTTTCAGCCGCTCATGAGGGAATATTGACTTCTGTGTATCTATTCCCTATCTCATGCTTTTCAGCATCCTTCTACCCTGTCCAATGCGTTGGGGAAGCGCTTTGGGGTTAGATGTATCGGATTTCCACTTATTCCATCTATCTTGCACGCCCATCGCGAGATAGGGACTTGTTCTTCCTCAACACCACACTCTTTAATACTGGTCGGCAGTACACACTCGTTTGATCTCTTTTGCTTGTTGAGCTTGTCCATTCCTTCAATTGTACTCCTAATACTCATTGTTTGCACTGTACCTACTTAATCATGGGGTTCATGTCATATTTCCAGACGTCCACCAAGGCAGCTGCGAGCAAACCTTCTGCAGTAAACGAAAAGTACCCACTCTCTGTCGTTACAAACGCCCCGAACTTTCCAGGATCGTTGCCAGGCAAACTCGCTCCTCCACAGTCTGACACCGGGTCGATTTCTCCAGCACCGTCTAGTCGAGCTTGCCAGGAAGATCGTTTGGTCGATGAGATCAAGCATCAAGTCGTCGTCAACCACCTCTTCCAGCACCAGTGTAGTTCGTTATGGATTCGGGATATAGCCGAGCAACAAGAGGGCGTGATGGTGCGGAAGAGACGAAACGACTACATCTTCAAGCCCCCCGGACTGGCCAAGTCGAGCTTCGCTCAAGCAATGACAATGTTGAATGTTCAAGTAAGACCTCCCACAACCTCGCTTATTTCCTCGCTTGAGAAATCATATACTGACGACACATCTTCACAGTCAGCTATGACAGTCTCATCAGGCGTCATCGAGCCATTCTTAGACTGGTCAGCTGATGCTACCGATGTACCTCTTCTCAACGGATTGAGAATCCAGATCGTGCCCACATTCGAAGACCTCTACCAAGCCAAGCGACATCAATACGCAGCATTCATCGCCTCGGACGCTCTGCTCGTCGTATGGGACGATGAACCCACACACCTCCTTCAACGAGCCAAGACCATCGAGGCCGAGCTCCTCAAGTTCGTCTGGAAGACGGCAAACGCGACTCAGATCGAGAAGGAGGAACTCGAGGCTGCGGATTTGATGGTGGATGAAGAGACGGGCTTGATGGCCAGTAAGGAACGACCGATCCTACTGTATAACTGCTTCTTGGTTGCATGCAGTTTGTGCCTCTTGACCGTCCTCATCGGATTGGGATACGTCAAAATAGCTGACGAGCTCGTCGAGCTGCAACAATGGGTGTCCTTGGCGTTCCTCGTCATGACACCAGTCAACGCTTTCTTAACTCTCGTAAGTTTTCGTCCCTTCATACTCCAGGTATTAGTGGAGTACAACTCGAACAATCATACTAATGGCTCTCTCCCACTCTCAGTTCTTCTCATCCGTCATTATCAGTGCCATTGCTCAAATCATCGGGCCGATTCAACATCTAACCCAAAACTCAAAATACTTCTCCGCGACTCCACCCATGCGCTTAAGAACCAACATACTTCCACACGTCACGATCCAATGTCCCGTCTACAAAGAGGGTCTCGACAGCGTCATCCTCCCCACCGTGCGCTCAATCAAAAGAGCCATTTCTACATACGAGCTCCAAGGAGGATCAGCAAATATCTTCATCAACGACGACGGTCTCCAGATCATCCCAGCCGAGGAGCGTCAAGCCCGCATCGAGTTCTATGCCGACAACCAGATCGGCTGGACAGCTCGTCCAGGCCACAACTCCGAGGGCTTCATCCGCAAGGGCAAGTTCAAGAAAGCGTCCAACATGAACTACGGCCTCACGATCTCCAACAGCGTCGAGGAGTCGCTGCAACAGATCGACCGTCCCGCCGACTGGTCCGCCTTCGACGAGAGCATCGCGTACGAACGGTGTCTGAAAGCAGTGCTGGCTAAAGAAGGCCGTGCCTGGGCCGATGGGAATATCCGTATCGGGGACTACATCCTGATCATCGACTCCGACACCCGTGTGCCTGAAGATTGTTTACTCGATGCCGCGTCCGAGATGGAGCAGAGTCCCCGCGTAGCTATCATCCAATTCTCGAGCGGCGTCATGCAGGTCGCCAACGACTACTTCGAGAACGGCGTCACCTTCTTCACGAACCTGATCTACACCGCCATCCGCTTCGGCGTGGCGTCCGGGGATGTCGCTCCTTTCGTGGGACATAACGCTATCTTGAGATGGAGTGCTCTTCAAGAAGTCGCTTTTAAAGACGAGGAAGGCGTTGAGAAGTACTGGAGTGAATCGCATGTCTCTGAGGACTTTGATATTGCTCTCCGATTGCAGGTTTATGGGTATGTTGTACGCATGGCTGCGTGGGCTGGTGATGGATTCAAAGAAGGCGTTTCTCTCACCGTCTATGATGAGCTAACCCGGTGGGAGAAATACGCATATGGGTGCAGCGAGTTGGTATTTCACCCCGTTAAGTACTGGCTCATCAAAGGGCCCATCACGCCTCTATTCCGACGCTTTCTCTGGTCGGGGATGCCGATCGGTAGTAAGATCAATATTATCTCGTATATCGGGACGTATTATGCTATTGGTGCAGCGTGGATCATGACGTTCTCTAATTACATCGCTGTCGGTCTGTATAACGGCTCGCTCGATAAGTGGTACGTTGAGAGTTGGCAGATCTGGATCTCTATTATTATGGTCTTCACCGTTGCCGGGAACGTTTCTCTCGCAGTCCAGCGTCATCGGACGAGCGAGAAGAATTTTCTCTATTCTCGTAAGTCTTGCCTTTACCCCCACCTAGTCATCTCACCCACTTTCTATTTACTTTTCCTTTTCTCTTTTACTCCAAATTTTATTTTTGCTTTTACTCTTACTGACCTACCTACCTATAACCAGTCTTCGAAAACTTCAAATGGTGTCTAATGTTCGTCCTCTTCTTCGGCGGCATGTCCCTGCACATCTCGCAAGCACTGCTCTGCCACATGTTCAGCATCGACATGTCCTGGGGCGCGACATCCAAAGAAGTCGAGTTCTCGAACTTCTTCATCGAGATCCCGAAGGTGTTCAAGTCGTTCAAGTACAGCATCGCGCTATCGCTGACCGTCATCGCTGGGATGGTCATCATGGCTGTGGGGGACTTCATCCCTTGGTCGTGGAACATAGATCAGTTTGTTGCGATCTTCCCGTTAGCGATGTTGTGTGCTTGTCATCTTCTGCTGCCGGTCGCGCTGAATCCGGGGTTGATGACTTTCTCGTGGTAGAGGAGAGGAGGGGGGAGTGTGAGGTTTGGAGCGGTGTTGGGCTTTGGGATTCTTGTGAGTATTTTGAGGATTAAGTGATGTTGAGTCGATCGGCGTTTTGGGGGAAGAATAGAAGATGAGAATTAGACTGGTATCGTGGGGCTTAAACAACATGGCTGTTCTGTAAATGACTGGAATTAGATATCATAATATAATATCGAATCATCCTCCTGAAATGTATTTGACATGTTTCCGTGAAGACCGGCACTTGCCCATCGGTTGGTTTCCAAACTTCACCCGGAACCAGGCATGCAATCGCGAGCGGAGAACGATCACTTAAGAACCACTGGACCACTACCGCGGGACCTGCTGCGTGTCATGAGAAGGATACTACACCTGCCCGGTTATGGATTCATGGAAATAGAAGAGATCTATTCTTCTAAGGCCACCTTTTGTCAACTTCAAGCCTCCAGATTCTACATCCTCGATTCTGCTGCATTATTCACAGTCCATTTCTATGCCGCACAGCCTGGTATTATGCCGTGAATCACAAATCCACAGGGTCAGAAAGCCCACTACCGCTTACTTCGAAAACCATGAAACGAACAGAAGCCTAAAAGTAGAATCAAGTAATTAAAACAATACGTATTTACCCATCGCCAGCGAGCCTCTGTATAGTAGTCTTGGTAGCGGTAGCCTAGTAGTGCGCAGTACAACACAACACAATTTGTCGGTCGACTCCTCACCGACACGAGACTGGGTCTAGAATACAAACGGATACGGAGTTCACGGAATACAGTACGGTACAGTACCGTAGAGCCGGAACCTCGGCGACGATCTCTGCAGGTAGGTTATTTTCGTGCAGAACCGCGACTGCATTGTTTGGGGGTTCAAGAGTGGGATGACGGGTAAGACGGTGGAACTCTACAAGGGAAGGGGGAGGTGTTCAATATCCCCACGTCAGCTCGGAATATGTAGGAACAGCAGGACATCACCATGGTCACAGGACAGGGCAGGACAGGATCGCAAGTCACAAAGAGGATCATGATCACCGAGTGGCACAAGAAGTCTTAGAAAAGATTGATTATTGGTAGTAGTAGCAAAATACATCGAGCCGGGTCACCATCCCATGAGGGGAGACACCAAAGCCATCGCAAACGCGCAAGACGTGAATAAATAGGCACCAAAGAAAGTAAACCGCAAAGTCGCTAGCTAGAATCGAGTAGCAGTAATCCTCAAGAACCAATCCCTGATGAAAAGAACCCTTCCTGAAGAATCTGTAGGTACCCGCACTTCGCTGAAAGAGCCAGAGTATGAAAAGGAAATACAAGAGAACTTTTGAATCCACGGCGAATAGCGTCCTTGCTGTGCCCCTATGCTACAGCGTGCTACTATTGCCTCCGGAGGCTGAGAGCCTGAAGCTCTTCCTCCCTATCCATGAGTTGCCGGCGGAGAATACCAAAAAGTGAGTCAACCCTGGTGGATGCCCCCAGGTCCGTTGCGACGCAAAGCAAGGCTCTTCCAGTGATCACGCTCCTCCTTCAACTTTGCGATTTCGTCCTCGAGTTCCTCAAATCGTTGCATCTTGCGCTGTCGAGACTTACGTGCTGCAAGAGTGTTGCGAGCACGCTTCATTGCGACGGTGTCGTTTGGATCTTCGACAACGATAGGAGGAAGAGGCTTATCCCGCTTTCGAACACCTCCAGCAGGTGGAGATGTTGCAGTACCAGAACGACGACGACGGAGATGTTCGGAAACCTCGAGCTCCTCCTCAGGCTGAAGAGGAGACTGTTCTACCTGCGAGTTTTGCTTTTCGACCTGGTCATCCTGAGGGAACAGAGGATACCATGGGTCACCAGCAAGGGCTTGGTCGAGGTCTTGGTTGTCACCGATGAAGGGAGAAACATCATAGTCTGCGAACTCTGGCGACGGGTGGTATTGCGAGTCGGGAGAGGTCAAGTTTGTGAACGCAGTCGAGTTGGGAGCGGAAGTGAAAGGATCGCGGAGCAAGTCTTGTGGAGAAACGGTACCCATGTTTGTGGAGCTGGAGGATGACAAGTTCATTTGTGGGTCGTAGATTGTTGGCACGGCGGGCGAAGAGTAAGCCGATGGGAACGAGTTTTGGGTCGAGGCACCGCCCCCGAAGGCGGTGAAGTCATCGAAGAGATCCATGTCTGTTGCCTTGTGTGAGTCACGGCTAGAGGTTTCGCGGTGAATATAAGTACCTTGCATAACCATGTTGGGAGTTTGCGGGATGCTACCAGTGGATTGCGAAAACAAGGGGACTTGCGGACGAGTCTGGCGATGTTGTTGTTGTTGCAAAGCAGTGGTGGAAGAGGGCGCGGAAGAAGCGTAGAACTGTTGAGGACTCTGCGCAGGATTGAACCGATTGGTGAGGGCCGAAGTAGTGATAGAATGTCCAGTTGATTGAATGATCGCGGCTACTCTCTGGTTCTGCAAAGACTGGGCAGAAGCAATGTGAGACGAGTTTCGACGATGGGCAGATAAGGCTGCTTGGTTGTTGTTGGACAAACTAGGGGTACTGCGAACGCTGGGAGACCTCTCGAACAGAACAAAGTCCTGATGATTGGGTTGCGGATGAGGCTCGGGATGGGAGAGATCCTGAGAGGGGGGTTGTTGCGGAGATTGTGCCGGCAGGCTCGATGAAGAGGGAGGAAGCCATCTTGGGTTGGAATCCGTGGTGAAAGAGTTAAAGAACTCTGAAGGTATGTTGGCGGTTGGGAAGTGGTTGAAGGCGAAGCTAGAAGCTGGGCTGGGAGTCAATTCGTCCTGGAGAGGAGGAATGGTTGTTTGGGGGGAGTGGAGTTGGTGGTTGTAGTAGGGTGGAATGGTGTCGGTTGTCAAGAGTCGTCGGGGTGACTGATTTAGAACATCGTGGCGAGTGACGATGTTATGTGATGTATTTGTGTGAGTAATTTTGTGGTGGAGAGGAGAGAAAAGGAAACGGCCTGAGGTGCGGGCGTGTGGGATTTAATACATTCGCTTGCTGTGGTCGGGATTCAGCACTAGTCGCTACAGCCCGCCCTAATCTGGATGTGAGTCACCGTCAACTTGGGAAGGAGCCACCCAGCCCACTTCCGATTCCCCCTCGTCTGCATCGCAGTGCAGCGCATCCTGATGAAAGGCACAACGCTCACAGCCAAACCCGGGGAATGTTTGTATTCGAGCCGTACACGCTCAAACTCGTTTGATTCTTCTGCTATTCTTCGTTGTCAAGATGTTCTGTTCGCTTTTCGCGACTTTGGAGGCCTTCAACGTGGCACGGGATAAAATCTGCCCTGCCAGAGTGCCTACAAGTCCAGGCCGGGCTGGATTGGGTTTAGCGGCAGACGAGCACAGCCAGGATCAGGATTTGGTGGGAGGAAGGACTTCACTCCTGGTCCTTCAGCCCAGCTGGAAAAGACACGAACAAACGAGACAACAAATAATATCAGCCAGGACTTTTCTGCCGTTCAGTATTATTAATCTTGCAAGATTCATCAAACTCTGTTTCTACTAACTCAACGCTGTTGGAGACTGGTGTCTGGAATATTATGCTTCGTTCAAATTCACACCCATTCAAATACACGACACTCAACTCCGGATATACGGTCCAGTGCACCACAACAACGATCTGTTCCAAACACCATCCCATCATCCACCCCAATAATGCAACCCCTGAAACCCAAATAATAAGCTTTGTGCTCCTCATCTCACCTCTGAATTCGTACTCGGCGAAGGTGCAGCAGCATGAGCATGCAAGCTTGCAATGCGAGTTGCAGCCCACAAAAGAACCACTCTCTCACTCTCCACGCCGCAATTCATTTCCGTCTCCAAATTCCCACATCGGTCGCCGAAGCAAAGCGTGAAGGGCGCGGATGTCAAAAAGGGCTGGCCGATGGCTCGGCTTTTTCAATAGTTTTGCCGTCCACCACTTTATTTGGCCTTTGCCCTTTGCCATCTGGCGCGGTTTATGAGATGAAGACCAAGTCTTGATAAATTCATGCAACTTTGAAGAAGGCAAAACATCCACCCCGCGAGCTGGTACCTATCTCCACGTCCAAACCATCCTCCATCGTCCGCCTCACTCCTCAACCCCTCCAAACCCCACGAATTCAAGAATCAAATGTGACTCATTCCTCCGCACTGGCACCAAACGGTTTCATTCTACCTGTGCCGTCGCCTTTCTGACTGCCTGATTGGTTGCAACGTTGCAGGAGGAAAGTGCTGCGGCCTGCGACCTGCTTGAGGCCGCAGTGCGCCAGCAGCAGCAACCTGTTGCAGTGTTGCCAGAGTTTTGGTTTGCTTACGTGAACAACACGAGGGGATAACGGAGTTGGATTTTCGACAACGGGATTTGCATCGGCGTTCGGTTATCTCGCCTGCTGAGAAATCATCTTGGAAATTCCTGAGGCACGGGTGAGCTATCATGTGATGAAGTCATATCTTGGAGGAGACTTTGATGCCTTTATGAACTGTAATACAAGCGATTGACTTTTTGATCAATTTCCCAAGAATCACTCATTAATCGCACGACAATCCATGCCAAATAAAATGGAAGAAGTCTCACGTGCTCTCCCCGTCTCGCTTAAACAACCTTAAAATGTGGACCTCACGCTCCCCCCTTTTACC
>JAFJYG010000306.1:0-53822 GCA_017366145.1 Cadophora sp. M221 | reverse complement strand
ATTCGTACATCCAAGTATCTCCCCGTCTCATCATTCATCCCCATCTCCACCTCACAGCCCTACTCAATACACCCACAATCCTCTCTCCTCCCATCAATCCTCCACCCAACCTCCAGCGCAGGACACCCCCACGCAATCTCAGGCGTACTACACTGCAACAACACCCCCCACAACCTCTCAATCGTCATCCCCAGATACGGCCTCTCCAAACTATCCTTAACACCATACACAGCACCAGGTTTAAACCTCCCCATCACCTCCGCCCCAGGCAGCACAACAGGCATCTTTGAACTGCTGCCATTGCTTCGGCGACTTGCTGGCTTCTACCATCCTCTCGTAGAGTGGAATATCCTTTAATCCATGCCCTTGCCACCCTCCGTAGCAGTGAAAAGGCAAGAACATACCCGGATGGAGGTTTCTAACCATTTGTAGCTAGGCATTGACAGCCTCAATAATGGCCTTGTGATCTTGGACATATCCTTTGACTTTATGTCCCATAAACCGCAATCGAACCAACTGGGTATCGATGAATCTCTCGAATCCAACAACGTCGATAATGATTGCAATTGTTGAGAATGTGTAAGTTGTAACGATATGCTTCATCTTTCAACTTTTTGCCGCATATGTTTGCAGCAAGTAATAAGTTAACCGACCCAAAGCCGCATTAAGACCTGGCCCAATATTCTTCAATATACTGGGAGACAGAGTGTATATGATGCGTAATGGCGTATCAGCTATTGCGCTGAGGTGGATAGTAATACTTAATGTCGTAAAGCGGTAAAATAACTGTAACGTCCTGCTGTTCGCGGGTACTGTGCGTACAGGCTCGTCGGTTGGTATCAGCTATGAAGTAAAGTCACAAGACAATTTGGTTCTCAATAGGAATTGAGACGTTACAAGCAGTGGTAAACTTAAAGGTAAACTTGCTATATGAATTTAAGCACGAAGCTCTACTACCTAGGAAAATTTGACCGCGTTGTCGCGGATTTCGGTCACCCAGATGAAGTGGTTGTTGACCTTGTCGTTGTCGCAATACGGGGCGGCGTCGAGGTTGAGCACGTCGTCATTGGCTTGGATGGTGAGATCAGTGTTGCTGGTGGTGTCGTCGGCGACGACGAGAGCGGGAGATGTTTGCCAGTCGGGCTCGGCGCCGGCCGAACGCTTGTCTCTGCTGGTTTGGATCCGTGCGAAGCATTCACCGACCTTCTCGGCCGTGGGCTTCACGTCGCCGTAGGGGAACGCGGGGAATGCCTCTTGGATGCATTTAGCATAGACCGAATATTGAGGGTTGATATCTCGCTCCACGAGTGGTGAGGTAGAGGCTGGGCTCGCGAGAGCAGAAATGGCAGTCAGTGCCAGAAGTGCTGATTTGATATTCATGTTTGTTTTGGTTTCTGTTGTCGATTTGGGTGTGTATGAGGAATAGTTGCTGTTTTTGAGGTTCTTGAGGGCGGGGCTGAGTGTAGTGGATGAGGTGGAAGATGTTCGAACTGCTGAGTGATTGATCAGAATGTCGACTGTCACCGTCCTTTATATACTGCTCTTCACGTTTTAAGTCCAGTTGTTGCTTCAAAGAACAGATTTCATAGTTGGAGTTACTTCTATTCTGGGTACGCATCCCAACTTCAGGAATGCTGAGACGTTGTCAAAAATAGAGATATCAGAATTGATGGGAGTGTGAGTTGGGAGTTGTCACACTCTCAGTTGAAATTGACGTTTTCAGTTGGTGATCTGGAGTCGATGGCCGCAAATAGGCGTGATAGTACTCGCCATTGGAAGTTTCCGTTGGTATTGGTTTTCACGTTGATCCTTCATGGCTCTTGTGTTCTTGGCTCGAGTCCTTAGTTCAGTTGTTCTTGATTTGAAATTCTAGTTGGAGTCACGAGGTGTCCTTTTTCTCGTTGTCTTCAGTCCTTGTTCCTAGCTTGTTATTGGTCTTAGTTTAGAAATCTCTGTGTAGGTACTCGAGCTGTTATCTCCTGTTTGGACTTGGTATTGGGTTTCTTGGTTATTCTTAGTTCTAAATTTGTTGCCCTAAGTTATCGTCGCCACTGTTATCCCGGTTGGAAATCCTTTGTTGCATGCCTGATGCCTCAACTCATTGCCCTCATCAAGAATCCTTACTTGCAAGGTTTGGCTAGAATCGTGTGCGGGATTTGGAAACGTGTTGCGTGGTTATTCTTAGCTCTGAACTTGTTGCCCTAAGTCATCGTTCTCACTGTTATCCCAGTTAGAAATCCTTTATTGCGTAGTTTAAAAGTGATATCAGATATGTGTGAATAATGATATTCACGTAATCAACGGATTTACGTGAATACGAAGGACGGGCAAAAACAGGGGTTGCAGGACGCAGGAAGTGAATAGGAGTACTCGACGCTAGCTACTTTGGGACTAGCCCATGATGAGAGCCTCTTATATAGAGCTCTCATCGACACCTTAGAGTAGCTCCTCAGACTTGAACAAATACATACCTGCTACCAAAGCTTTGCACCGTGTATATCGAGTCTCACCACGATTGACTAAGTTGTTACTTATTGCGGGAGCTCTAGGTAACATAGTGCAATCAACAAGATATATTGTGCATATTTAGATATATTAAACAGCGGCCGTTCAGTGGCCCTTCTTTGCTTCAAAGATAGAATAACGCAAGATCCTTCCAACTTGTGCTGTGCCTGGATCGGGTTGTTCGATACCAATCCAGAGTTTCTTTCTTTGGATGGATCAGGTAGTTGGAGTCTCATCCAACCAACCGAATAATAGTCGCCCCGAGCCTCTGGCCTGACGTAAGTTGGACTGTTGGAAATGTTTTAGTATTGTCATTCCGTAGGGCAGACCTTTTGACACAACGCTGAGCAATCCAAGTCCGAGATGAGTTTGTTCTATCAGAGAAAGTTTTGAAGTTTGTGTAGGCATTGTGTAAAGTTGAGTTGAACAACAAATTTTAGGACAGCAAAAATTTCAAAACCACAACCCCCAGCTATTTGCGCCCTTCACAAATTTACATCCGAGAAATCAACTCTCCTAGCCCTCATAAGGTTAATTATAGCTCACCAATTTTCCTACTGCTTCGTCCTGCTGATATATCTGTTGCCTCAGTAGCCCTGACGCCCGTTCTCTCTCCTGGGGGTTGCGTACCCCCCCTTGGTTCTCTTTATCCCTGTCCTCACGAAGCCAAGTATCCCTGATACGTTTCAACTCTTCCTCCATCTTCTCCTCATCTTGGAGGGTAGGATTTTCGAGTGGTGCCAGTATCCTGATTGACTCTACCCACCGATATCCTTTAGCTTTCTCAAGCGGTGTGAATCCCCTGACGTTTTTGAGAGTCCAATCAGCTCCACGAGCAAGCAATAACTCCAATTTTCTCACATCTCTGCTTTTCACGGCATGATGCAATGCTGTCCCAAGAAAATGGTTTATATAAGCTTTCGAGGGCGTTTGGGCTTTCTGCACATGGTTGACGTCTACCCCGACATCCAGGAGATACTCCATCATCTCAAGTGGCTTTGCAGTCTCATCGTTATTTGATGTCACCCAGGGGAGAGCATCTGTATCCTTGAGATTCGCTCCGTGCTTGATGAGAGACTTCACTATGTGGAGATGCCCGCCACAGGCGGCTAGAACCAAGGGAGCGCTTATATAATCCTTTTGGAGGTTTGGGTCTGCTCCATGGATAAGCAGCCAGTCAACAAGTTTCTCATTGTCTTGTCCGATAGCTTTGCTAGAAAAAACTTGTCAGCAACCACATGTTTTTTCTTAAATGCCGCGCCTTTTTCTACATACCGAAGGACCGGGTTCTCGGAATTTGAATTGATCTCCCACCCACGAGCCAAAAACAACTCCAAAACGGGAATGGGAGCCTCTCCGTGAATCGCATCCCGAACTAGATCATCTTTGATCGGGTTTTGTTTTGGCAAAAGGTCTTGGATCAGAGCAACGTAGCCCTTTTCGACCACTCTATGGAGTAGTAATTTACGCACAGGAGTTTTGCCGTAGCTGTATCTTGGGTCGGGTCTCCATTTGCGGAGAAGCCAACGCGCTTGCCAGTGCCGGCCACCTCTGCAGGCTTCGTCGGCGGCGCGAAGTACTTCGTCGCTTTCGCTGAGAGAAGGCATTTCGTCTGGATTGGCAGAAGATCAAAAGTACGGTTGAGGGTTGAAAGTAGGTACGGAAGAGCAACAGAGCAAGTAAGGCAGCCAACAGGTAAGGCAGGCAACAGGTATTGGGACTTGACCTCGTGAAGCAGTTCAGGGAGACTCAAGACCTGCGTACAACATGAATGAGAAGTGAAATAATTCAATTTATCAAGCAGAAAGTTGTCAAGAATGATGGTGGAGTAGGACCCGAGTTGGTAGATGACAAAATACTGCTTTTCTGTAATGCAAGGTTGTAGTCGCCAAGGCCAGTCACGCTCCAAGGCAGCCATTCCGAGTACGGACGTATGTGCATCTCGGTAGACTTTACCAACATTTTCGGGGGAAAAAAAGGCCAAGCGACTTCCAACCACGAAAGACCACATGCAGTGAAGGATCACTACGAAGGAACAACACGGGGGGGGGGAGGGTTCCAACAAAGAGTAACTCCGACAAGGGCTCTAACTAATGGCTATCTAACTTGAATGTTGGTATCTTTTCCCACGTCCCTGAATCAACTCAGTTCCTCAGCCACGCATCGATTCTTGATATATGGTCTGAGGGACAGGGGGAATACCTAAACCTACCTCTGCTGACCGATGTTATAGGAATGCGGCGAAGGTGGCAGTGATGTCAATTTCTGTACAATCGGCACCAAAAGATAACACATAGTTCTGATCTTGGCCTCTTGGTTGAAAGCGTTATATTCAGTCGCCAATGGGTTCTATTTACATCGCTCCAAATATAGACAATGCCGCGAGGTTCAACGCAACACTTTGAAAACATATCTATTCGAAACCACTTCCTATATAAGTAGTTCCTTCGTTGGCTAAAACTGTAGAATCATCGTTCTCCTTCGGGATTCTGAATCTGAAGTTGGCAGGATCGTTCTACTGTTGGGGAAATAAATATAGAATGCGAAGGCAAATGATCTTTCAGTTCAAAGATCTATTTTCTGCATCTGTTCAGCTCAGAACGAGACACCGGTCAATATTTCGCATCCGTTGACTGGTGTTCAGTTGGCAAAAGGACTGTATAAGTCTCGCCGGTTCTCTGTCTAAGTAGGATCTTAAGTATCCGCATCATCCATCACCAAGAAGCAACTTCATCTTCAGGCAAGCCTCAGTCCTTGTTCAATACTCTCCCATCAAGAACCATACCAAACTCGCCAAACTCCTCGACAAGATGTATCTTCATCCCTCTTCCAGGGTAATCAGTCTCATCCTCCTCTTTTCCATATGGCTGCTAGCGACCGAAGTCGCTTCTTCAAGTCTCGGGTATGTAAAAGCGTGAACTATTTATAAAGTTTGCGACAACTAAGATCTCATAGCAACACCGCTTCCCTCAAACAACGCAAGGATACCAATGGTCTCCCTGAACCGTCAAATAGAAAAACCAATGGCGCCAGGCAGCTGATTCCCCGAGTGGAAACAACCATCCCCCTTGTTGCCGCTCAACTCACCGACATATACAACAGTGTTCCAGAGGAGAATCAAGTGGATTCGGACCAATTCAGGACTTTTATCCTAGACGGTCGTCACTTTAGGACATTCTCTGCCACATTCTGCTTTGGCTGTCCTATTGTTGTTATAGCTGGACAGGACCGAGTTCTCATTGCCCATATAGCGGAGGTGATAGGGAATGATGGCACGTTTGACGAAGACGACAATTACAACAAGCATGCTGTTCAACCGATTATAAATCTGATCAACGCCAATCTCGCGTCCCTCGGCGGCAATCCCGCCGTTATGGTTTTTGCGAAGGCAGCAGGTGTGAGGGATGCTGCACACTGGCTCCATCGAGGACGTCTTGACAATCTGATCAACACAATCGCAGTGAGGCTGGGCATACCGGTCAATTATATCACACAAGATGCATATATAACACAGGGAGCTTGGAACGAGGAAGAGGACAGTATCACCGGCAAGGTAACGGTCGTCTGGATAGTCCCTAATCGGAGATCAAGCGATAGGCGTGCGGAGCTGCAAATATACGCCGAAGACAGGAGAATTTTCAGAACATCGTATCTGTGTAATGATAGTCGTACAAGGTGCACAATTTCATGAAGGGGGATGGATATTACGAACTGGGGGACGAATGTCATCCGAAGAAGATCCACGGCCTGCGAGTGCTTTTTCATTTGCTTAGGGGTTGCATGTTTGAGCCAATTTGATCTTGAACTATATAGCTCTTTATGTTTGTTATTTGTTAGTGGCCAGGACAGTGCTGCTTGTAGTTCTTGTTTTACCTGTTTTGCTTGTTTTTGCCAACAGTCGTTACCACAGAGAATTCAACCTTATTGTAGTTGTCAAATGATGAGATCTAGTTTAGACGCTACCTTGAATGATCCACATTCTTTAACATTCTCTTTTCTTATGGTACCTAATTACGAATAACGTCCTATTTTACATAGATATTTAGAAGGTGAAAGTGAAGATAAATGGAGTCTTTTTAGAATTTAAATGTACGAACCTGGATTGCCTACTTGCACTTGTGAAGGAACGATACCTAAGTTCAAGCTAGGCTCAACTACCGTCCAAATACCATGTGATAGCACAAGACCTAAGATCCTCTACATAAATCTCGGAATATACACTACTAGGCAAATAATTAATTGCCCAAAGAGGAAGTTATCCTGCCATTAGATTCTCTCTCATCCTTTCGCGAGAGTGGCAGTGGTTATAATAAGGTTGTTGGGATTCCCGAGAAACTGCATTTCAGCTTCGACAAGTCAAGCCCGACAGGGCGCGATGCAGTGCAGTGCAGGTGCAGGAGGGAGGGAAAGGATGAAGCCGATGAGATCGATCTGCATCGTAGCCAATCATACATAATGCTTACCATCTTACTTTTCACCACCCGCAGTGAGCCATCGCCGCCTATTCAGCTATATCCGTACTGTCTCGGGCGGGATATCTTTCTTTCGTACCCCTCCATTCCACTCCTGTCCTCTCCACAGCGTCAATCGTGCTCTTATCAATTTGGCGGGGTCATCAAGCTTGGCCCGACCTCACTCCTCACTCTCCCTCCCACCAGGTACCACCTATACACTCTTGCCTCCCGTCGTATCAGCATTGCCCATATCTCCGTATTACCTATCTTATTACCTCACCTCATCCATCCTTGAGCTGTTCTGTGCTGTCTGTTCACCTGCCTGTATTGTACCTGCCGGCTTACTGCAGCCAGGCCAGCCCAGCCCAGCCCACTTGCACACGACATCATAGCCTTCTGTGCGGCTTCGGAGCTGCAAATTAAGCAGACAAAGCAAAAGAAAATGCAAATAAAAATTCGCACAGCCAGGTGCATATTTGCACCATTGCTGCACCGCCCATTGGACAAAGCAAAGGGTGAATAGGATGGATGGCACAGCTCAGTCCAGTAGGCCAGAATGGCGTGCTCAAGCCAGCTCCCTATTACCCCACACTCGAGGATCGCCATCGCCATCGCCGACCTCACCTCACCTCACTTACCTACTTACTTCAAGTACCAGTCCAGTCCAATCACCCGAGGATCTCCAACAAACACAGTCAGGCAGGAGGAGTGATCAATTCCTCATAAAGAACGTCGCCCACTTCCCAATTTCTTCTCCAGTTCATCCTTTCCCAATCCCCCACATACAGACCCATCTACAAACAACAGCTCACAATGTCTACCCCATCAACCCACTTCGAGACCCTTCAATTGCACGCTGGTAGGCTCTTACCCCTCCCTCCTTTCAACAGACAAGGCTGACACTCGAATGAAGGTCAAGAACCAGATTCAGCAACCAATGCGCGCGCAGTCCCCATTTATGCCACCACCGTACGCAGCTTCTGGATATATATCTGCCAGTGTTTGAAAGCTAATTGGAGTTGCAGAGCTTCACTTTCAATGATTCTGCCCATGGCGCCAGATTGTTCGGTCTGAAGGAGTTTGGAAATATCTACAGTCGGATTATGAACGTACGTTACTTCTTTCCATCTGCCACTTCCAGAGAAACACCTTGATGGCGTACTGCGAATCATTAGTCTTTCAATTGCACCCAATCTCAGTTCTTCATGCCAGCCATCGGATCCATTCTTCCTCCACAATCTTACACAACGCCAATTCCTCTCTCCCTATCTTCAAGATCACCTAAGCTGACTTATATCCTCCTAGCCAACCGTCGATGTCTTCGAAAAGCGAATTGCAGCTCTCGAGGGTGGTGTGGCTGCGGTTGCAGCTAGTTCCGGACAAGCAGCTCAATTCATGGCCATTGCAGCTCTCGCACACGCCGGTGACAACATCGTATCTACTACCAACCTATACGGAGGAACCTACAACCAATTGAAGGTTTTCCTTCCCCGCCTCGGCATCAACACCAAGTTCGTCAACGGAGACAAGCCGGAGGACTTTGCTGCTGCAATTGACGAGAACACCAAGGCCGTCTACATCGAGAGTATCGGAAACCCAAAGTACAACGTCCCAGACTTCGAGGCTATTGCAAAAGTCGCTCATGAGCATGGAGTTCCTCTCATCGTTGATAACACTTTTGGAGCTGGGGGCTATTTCTGTCGTCCAATTGACCACGGAGCTGATATCGTTGTCCACTCAGCCACTAAATGGATCGGAGGTCACGGCACTACAATCGGAGGAGTTGTTGTCGATTCAGGCAAATTCGACTGGGGCAAGAACGCCAAGAGATTCCCTGAGATGGTTGAGCCCTCCCCAGGTTACCACGGCTTGAAGTTCTGGGAGACCTTCGGACCAATCACATTCGCTATCCGTGTCCGCGTTGAGATCCTCCGTGATCTCGGAAGTGCTCTCAACCCATTCGGTGCTTTCCAACTCATTCAAGGTATCGAGACTTTGAGTCTGCGTGGTGAGCGCCATGCCCAGAACTCGCTTGCTCTCGCTAGGTGGTTGGAGAAGAGCCCTCACGTCTCGTGGGTTTCATATCCTGGTCTCGAGAGCCACCCTTCGCACCAGCTGGCTAAGAAGTACCTCCCACGAGGATTCGGTGGCGTTTTGAGCTTTGGCGTTAAGGGCGGTGGAGCTGCTGGTAGTCAGGTAGTTGATGGCTTCAAGTTGATCTCCAACCTTGCCAATGTTGGTGATTCAAAGACTCTTGCTATCCACCCATGGTCAACCACCCACGAGCAATTGTCAGATGAGGAGAAGCTTGCGTCAGGTGTCACTGAGGTATTTCTATCGAATATCCTTATACGTTTCAAAACTGACGAAATACAGGATCTCATCCGTATCTCAGTCGGTACAGAACACATCGACGATATCATTGGTGATTTCCAACAATCTTTCAATACATCTGCAGCAGCCAAGACCAGTGGAGGACAGGACAATGCCACTGCTACTGGTAACGCACATGGTGATGCCAAGTTGTGAGTATCAGAGCTTCCCATATACTTTCTCATTCACATATCAACAAAGATCGCACTCCTGCACATACCATATTTTCCCCAGAACTATTGCAGATCAACAGCTAATTGAACCCTGCTACCTAGGGTCGTCTAGATAAAAACTTCTTGACTACTTCTCTTTTCGCACCTACATAAGCTTCTCTTTGATTTGAGCACTTCCTTCATATACCTTTGCAGCGACATCTCGACTTTATGGAAAGATGGGATGGGAATCATTGGGTGAGATGGTGACGCGGAGACTTCACTTTGCTTTATTTGACATGATCTGGTGGGTGGAGTGGGAGTTTTTACTACGATCTTGCTACCTAGTGCCTCTGTGTGGGCAAGCAAGCCAGAGCCCTACATACATACATGCACAGGTAGCCTAATGCAAAAGTTTTCTCCCTTCCCGAAAATTAAAGTATTCCTACCTACCTCATCATCGGCATCGACATCAACAACATTGAAATTGTGAAATGAAGCGAAGTAGAAACGGACAATGACACGCCTGCAACACAAAAATGAGCTGCTCAACCGTGCTAGCTAGGAGCCTCCCCTCTTTCAGCTCCTTCTTTCTCTCCATTCACCGCCTCTCAAGTACTGTTACTACCTATCAAAGTCCCCATCCGACTTGACAACAATATTTATTCAAGAACATCTGAGGGGAGAGAGGGTACTAACAATATCCTAGTCCCGCGCTGACCGATCTCCCAACATTCCAGTCTCTATACCTTAACGTAGGTAGGTAGATACTTAGGAAGGTGGGGTGGGAAAGAAGGAGGTTGATTCACATATGCACTTGGAATCCTTCTTTGGGAAATAGGATATCTCTTCTCTGTCAAATAACTTATTCTGCTTCTGTCATTATCATCTATCCCTAGTATTGTTTATTATTGCCATTTATAAAAGATCTTGTCTTTGAATAAAATAAATGTCTCTCTCCTCAGCGTGGGACGGAGCTGTGGGGGAGATAATCTATCCTTCGGTATGGCTGGTTTCGAGGATTCTAGAAAGTTTACTTGTATTCTCTATAGTTCAATACATCGGGTTCTGATAGAGAAGTATGGAAGGAAGTACAGTAGAGACCATCCTCACACATCACAACATTGGATTTTGGGTCCGAGGAGAGTGGATAGTTGCTGTTCCTGGACCGGAGAGCGGAGAGGCTTTATAGGTATGGAGGAAGAAGCTACAATAAGAGATTGAGCGGGGGCTCTTTTGGGAATTGAAATCGAGAGTGAGGAAGGGACTTATATAATGATTTGAGCTCTGATTTTTTGAAAAGGGAGGTTGCGTAATGATTCACCACTTGTCTAGCAATCAAATCACTTCGTCCTCTCGACTTCCCATTGGAGTCACGTGATTAAGCGAACAAGACGTGAGAGGGGGAAGGGGAGGGGTTGGAGTATATATATACATAACCCAATAGCCTAGCCTTCTGAGAATGAGAATTGTCGAGCTATATTCTTTTCGCGGATGCGCACCACGCCACACGTGTAATTGCTCAAGTCAAGTCATCTCTCAAAGTATTTTGTCGTTGACGAACGCTGTACAGAGAGAGTTCCTTTCCTCGGTATTTCGGTGGCATGGTATTGTATTGTTTTTAGGGTTGGTGAATAATGCTTGATGTAAATTGAGGTATGGATATGACTTATTCTGGTGTTAGAGCTGGAGTGGGAATGGGAATGCTGTTGTCGAGGTGTGAGTGCTAACAATTGGTTACGCTACTACCATGTAATCGACTTCCTGAATCCTGATCTCTTTTGTTCTCATCTCTTCTTAATGGAATTTTTTTTTGTCTCTCTTTTGCTTCTGCAGCTCAAGGTATGACAGCGAGCAAAGACATAAAAATATCTAAATAAATTCAAATAGTAGGCATATATAAAACAAAGTGATGATGCAAAAAAATTCAGCTTATCATTATACTGTCTAGAGACTACGTTTATGTTTTCTCTGTATGTTTGTGTGTGTGTGTGTGTGTTTGTACGAGGTGCGGTACCGATACTTAGTATTCTGATGTGATATATCAGTCATCATTGCCATATTTTTTTTTTGAAATGTGGTAGGTAGGTAGGTAGGTAGGTAGGTAGATATTTTGAATATTGAGCTAGAATGACGGGCTTTCCTTCACTCACCTCGTGTTGAACTTTTCAATTCTATTCCTTCTTTTCCCTTTTTCTTTCGGTTCTATTCTTCCCCCTAATTGAATATTTGGTCTTCTGGATCTGTTGGGTTATAAAACATGCCACCATACAAGGGACAGCAAGGTCGTTACGACGAACAGCATCACACTGAATCTTCAAAGAAGCCGTTGGTGGTTTGGCACTGAAGTTGGTCTCTGTTCTGTGAGAGGGCGATACCAACAGGGCGAATTGATTACGGACATTTTATACTTAGAGAGGGTTAATCGAACCACGAGCTAGAGTCAAGGAAGTATGGCGACGCTATGAAGCTGACTGAAATGACAAGGTGTATGATAATGGCAGTAATCAAAAGACTGGCAGTATATTGAAGAATTCCATACTCTACCACCACGCAAGATGAACATAACAATGAGCATGTCTGGGCAAATAGCCTCTTACCTTAGCACGAGTCAAAAACTTTATTCTCTTACACAAAACTGTAATATGTTATGTACAATCGTGTTTGCTAGACATTGTCGTTGTTGCTGCTGTTACGTTGTGACGCCCTAGATGTTTTTTCAAGATTGTCTCCATGAAAGACCTAGAAATACAAACACCTGGCAGAAGATTTACTGAATGGGGTTAAACTTGAATTGAAAATAAAACCCCTTTCTCTTCCCGGTTCAAAGAATCCGGGTGTTAAGATGGAGGAGATAGTGTTTAAGGACATGGGACTCATCGATAATTTGGTGGAGCAGGGCATGTCTAAAAAAACAAAACAGTTGAGTTCTTTCCAGGCAGGCTTTGAGCCATTCTGGTAGAGATGGGTATTGGCGGGCATATCCACGAGAGACAGGTTGTCAATTACCCGGTGCTCGAGAGCACGGCTGAGGTTGCGCTGAAGGCGTACTTGGAGGGACAAAGTGGCCCAGCGCCTGTACCGCATTCTCAAACCCGATTCTATTTTCTGGAAGATCAACGCGTTTCAGCGGAAAGACGCCACAGTTAGATTTGCACCCTATGGCAGCCTGGAATCTCGGCCACTTGCCGAAAACATGCCGTATCGTTCGCTAGAAAGCTGAACTCGTCAATACCTCGCTCTCCTCGCATCGCGTAAACACAACCAACCAAACCCCCGCAGAACCCCGATGAGCGCTGCATCTCAATAGCACCTATATCTATCCAAATAATGTATTATCTGTCAATGGTTCTCCGTAAGTGCGGGTGCATAATGGACCAGACTCAGCAATGAGTGGGTGGTTGAAAAAGAAATGACACCTATAGGCCACAGTCAGGGTCTATAGGTTGATCCCCAGCCTGGAGGGTAGAAACTCAACCAGTAGTCGGCTTCTTCCCTTTTATGTTTTTTTCTTATTACTCTCCATTTATTGTACAGCCATTGGTGTTGTGTTGCATCTTTTTTGGATTTTTTTGGTGTTGATGAGAGGTCTTGGCAGTTTTGTTGACTGCCGAGCTCGCGTAAGTTCACGGCTTGTTGGGAGGCCGTCGGCCATTTGCTTCCAGGGGAGAGCCCTTTTGTTGGAAGGAAATGGACACATTCTGAACCCAAAATTGGACTAGAGAGGTTGATTGGAAAGAGTTACTCTGCTTATCCTTTTCTTGGTCCCAAATAATCAAGTGTTCACTTCGTATGAATTTGGCAGCCTTTGGACACCGTTTGGGACCATCGCCTCCTGGATATGCTACGAGAGGGAGAGGAAAAAAGAGTCCATCGAATTATCTAGCTATTTGTTACCTACAACACCAAATTCGACCCCGCATCTGGCCATTTCCGTTAATTCCATTAGGCTCTCGATTTGTGTGACCTGAGAGCCGCTGGTACGCGGGTTGTGCCAGACTCGCTCAAGACTCTAAGCTAAGACACATCTCTTCTCCCGGCACCTCGAAATATTCCCCGGGAAATAATTGGCATGAATTGACTCTGTTGTTCGGAGTTGTTTTGTTTCCCCCTAATACGCCTCACTTGGGGTGGCATGGAGATGGGACATGGGATGCTAGCAGCCCACAAATATCACATCCACATTTCAAATCGTTAGGCATCACTACCTAGAGTAAGATAAATTACGTTTCATCTATCTATACTTCTCACCAGCTAAACCATGAAGTCCAACTTGCGTATTTACGTGAAGTTCGTTATGACGTCACGTGTCTCTCCCGAATGCCAATGTCTGCCAATAGCGCTAGAGCATGGCAGGGTTTCGGACTTCCTTGTTTGCCCAACAACATTCCACTTCCCCTCAACTTCATCTCATCTTCCATTGATACGAACCATCCATCATAAATTCCATCAATCCATCTCAACTACGCAAAGATGGGAGGCGGTCCCGAAATTCCGTTCCGCAATGGCGGTCGTGAAGTGGAGCCCAAAAGCAAAGGGGATAAATATCTGCGGGGCATCGTGGACATGGGAAGGTACAAAAAAAATCCAATTTCAACTTCTTATTGTATTCGAATCTAATTTTCCCAGCAACGGTATCAGATTCTCGGTATCCAGTCTTGCGCCGCCAACTTCCCGCATCCTGCCAACTTTGGTATCTTACCGTCTTGATATCAGTCTGTATTCTGCCCAGTATGACGACGAGACTGGCGAAAGAATTCCTATTCCGGATGACATTATCGATCAAATCATCGCAGCTCTGATGCGGTTCAAAGTCATCTGTAAAGACCTCAACGTTTCTGATCATAATATCAGAATTATCGCTACAGAAGCAACCCGCACCGCCGTCAATTCCGTCGAGTACCGCAAAGCAATCCAAAAGGCCACTGGTCTGGAAGTTGAAATGCTGGGTAAGGAGGAGGAAGGGTATGTTGGTGCTTTGGGTGTTGCCAGTGGTTTCTCAACAGTGAGTGGAATTGTGATGGACCTGGGCGGGGGTTCTGCACAGATCACGTGGATGAGATCGATCGACGGCAAGGTGGAAGTCAGTCCAAGGGGCTCGGTGAGCTTCCCATATGGAGCTGCAGCCCTGACCAAGAAACTGGAGGATTTGAGAAAAGGCAAAAGCGAGGAGGAAGGAGATGCCGCCGTGGCTAAATTGCGAGAGGAGATGGAAGAGAACTTCAGAAATGCCTATGACGCGCTTGAAATACCCGAAGACATGGCTGAACGGGCTAGGACCCAAGGAGGATTCCCGCTCTACCTTTCTGGAGGCGGTTTCAGAGGTTGGGGATACTTGCTTCTGTACATGAGTCAAGTTCATGGACGTCATTATCCCATATCCATCATCAACGGCTACAGAGCAACCAAGGAGAAATTCGAGGATGTTGAAACTTTGAAGAAAGTGGCGCGAGAGGCAGAGAAGATCTTCCGAGTTTCTGATAGACGACGTGCTCAGGTACCAGCAGTTGCATTTTTGGTCAACGTCCTCACAGAAGCTCTCCCACATGGAATTAAAGAGGCCCATTTCTGCCAAGGAGGTGTTCGAGAAGGAGTACTCTTCAGAGAGCTCCCACAAAGCATTAGAGATGATGATCCTCTCGAGGTAGCAACCGAGAACTCTGGGCGCAAGTCTGCAGAAGCTCTCAGCACTCTTATCATGAACTCAATTCCTGCTGCATCGACGGAAGAGGGTGGCCGTTCATTCCCGGAATCGATCAGCAAGCATGTCATTCACGCCTTCGCCAACGTACTTTACGTGCATGCTCCAATGTCAAAGGAGATTGCATCTACAGCGGCCCTGTACTGCACAAGTGCAGGATTCATGGCGTCTACTCACGGAGTATCGCACGCAGATCGGGCGCTTCTTGCATTGATGTTGGAAGAGCGATACGAGGGCGAACTGCCACCACGTGAAGCCGATTTCAAACTCAGCCTCCAGTCAATATTGACCCCCGAAGAAATATGGTGGACAAGATACTTGGGCTCGATTGGACTACTGATCAGCAAGATCTATCCAGGAGGAAATTTCGACGAGGACGAGCCTCGTATTAAGGTTGATTCGGAATGGGCAAGCGGTTTTGGAAAGGAAAGCGACAAGGAGGGTTTGAGATTGATCTTGTCGATCAAGAAGGTCAGAGATGATGCGATGATGTTGAGAGAAGCTTTGGATGACCATGTGTCGGATATCGACAAGGTTGGAAAGCACAAGAACTGGATCGGCGGAAGGGAAGGATGGGGAATGTCGATTGACATCAAGATCAAGGAAGTTGCTAAGCTCGAATGAGAGTCTGTACATGAAGGCTATACTGGTGTGTTTGAGTAAGTAATTTGGAGTCTAGGAATACATTTGTCTGACTCTCGCTTCCATGTCCGGCTAGTTCTGCTCAGCAAGCGCGAGAAGGTCATCCTGTTTGGACTCCGCACATGTTGCACGAATCTCGTATGAATTAAATGAAGGCAAGTTCAAAGCTTGTAACACAAGAACACAACGACGATTGCCTTACCATGGGGTTCTAGCGAGATGTGGAGGTGACACTGCAGAGTTCATCCACAATGCGTGGAAAGGGGTATTAGACACTTGGGATAGCTCGACAAGTTCTCCGACAACATCTTCATCGAGCTGTCCATTCTCACTTCCGAACAGACCTATTTCTATTCCTACTTCTCGTTACTGTTTTTATGCACAAGATGACTTGCAGATTGGGATCGCGGACGATGTTACTCCTCCTCATCCTGCTATCATTGGTGTGCATTCTCGCAAATTCCTTAGAATCCGATTCCCACTCAGCTCATGATGAATCATTCCTCTATCGAGCAGAATTTTCACCCCCACAGTCCTCTCTTTCAGATTCCACCTGCTCGACATTAACGCTCTCTACCTCGCCCCTCCTGATCTATCTCGCGTCCTTCCTTTCTTCCGACGAAGTAGCACACCTGCTACACGTCTGGTACGTATCTCTCCCCTCAAGACCCAATTAAACTTCAAATAAAAACTAACATATCCAAATATCTAGTGAAGACCTCTACGCCCCCTCCTCATTAATCACCTCCCCATCTTCAGACACTGAACCACCAGCCACCTACAGAACATCAACATCCTGCATCCTTCCCAACGACGACTCAGTCGTTCTAGCTCTCACATCAAGAGTCCACATCTTTCTCCGCTCTCTAGAAATCGAAGCAGACGGCATCGAGCCCTTCCAAGCCGTCCGCTACGAACCTTCCCAACACTACGATCTACATTACGATTGGTTCGAAAAACCCGTTCTCAACGGGGATAATCAAGAATACAATCGTCTCGCGAGTTTCTTCTTATACTTGGAAGCCAATTGTTCGGAGTCTGGAGGGACGCATTTTCCGGGTGTTTCGGTGCCGGGAGATGTATTAATTAAGGAGGAGAGGGATGGTAGGAGATTTGGGAGGGGGAAAGATGGAGAAGGTGTGGTTGTTAGGCCTGTGGTGGGGAATGGTGTATTCTGGGTTAATTTGAAGGAGAACGGTGAAGGAGACGAAAAAGTTCTGCATGCGGGTTTGCAGGTCGAGGAGGGTAGTAAGGTTGGGTTGAATATTTGGGTGACGAGGCTGATGAGTTGACATTGTACTTCAACAAAACTAAGGAGACAAGCAGCCTACAAGGATGCGCAAATTCAGGTCGAGAAATCTCAAAAGCAAGAAATTCGTTGACAGAGCATGGGTCTCGGATTAATGCTGCATGGCGATGTTGATTTTGTATATTTTACTTTTCCTCGGTCCGTGCTGGCTGCCTCAAACCACAGGTCTCCAAAAATTCCATACTCACGCGCTGAATCAATCGCGGGCCTAGCTTGTTCCAAGACTTGAAGGCCTATAGCAGACTTCAATAGAGGAGATCGGTTTGCGAGTCCGCCGATAGGAACTGAGCCATGGCTTCTGTTCCTTTGCTACCCCATTGTTCATACGCTCCCGCGGAATTGAATCCAGAATGGAAAGTTCTCCAATCGGGTATTCATTGTTGGAAAAATCGAGCAGCGTCAGTTTCCGGAGCCTGGAGCCAGGCAATTGAAAACAATCCCATGGTATCGTGTCCATAACGTGTTCGCTTACGATTTTCAAGCTCTCCAGATGCTGACAAACATAAATAGACCTTCAAGTATGGAGCTGTTCGTGCTGTTGATCGGGCAGACTGTGCTTTGTCTGGCTTTGAAAGTCTGTAATTGGGAGAGGTCCGGCAGTGATGCGTACTGAAGGAAATACTACGGATCGACGAGGTTTACGCTTAAGGATCGAACATTCTTAAAATTCCAGGTCATTGGGATTTCTAAGGGCGTTTGCCAGAAGCAATTGACCAGCTTCAGTTTTCGTGTCGCAGGAAATTCAGTTCCACAGGGTCTAAGGTGCAGTTGGGAGTCGTGTCCTTGTCCGCCCGCAGTGTACTTTGTCAATTTCACTCTATCAAGGACTTTCGGTGTGATTGTACCTGAGTCGCGTGAGTTAATTGAATATTTGGGCTTTCCGAGTCGACGTCGCATGGTAAGCCTGTCGTTTGAGGTTTGGAACTCGAAATCGTAGCTCTTTGAAGGGACTTCCTTGTTCATGAAATCATGACAGCATTTCGATACAATGCTTGAAAACTCATCATACTTGCCTTCAATCGTAGCTCTGTCGTCACCTTTGTAGTTATTAAGTCCGGTATTCGAAAATTCCCAGCTGCAAGCTAGTTAGAAACACACATCCACCTTCGGAAACTGTGTCCGCAGGGAACAGCAAGGTGTGTACCTGAAAGATTCCAAGAGTTTGCAGCCAGCAATTAATTGCAGGGCAGACATAAGGCTGAATTGATCCAGTGGACCATTGATGAAAAGCCGCTTGGTATACTTGTGGATGCTGTTGATCATTGTTTTATCCCTTGGGTTCGAGCCGAGTAGCAATCTTTGCAGAGGAATCGCCTTGTCGGTACCGATGGACTCCCAAAAATAATTTTCAACAGACTTATTGAATGCTGTAGATAGCAAGCGTATCCCTCGAATCCACTTGTCGTAGCTGGGGTGAGGGGCAGGATCGACGTGGTCTTCATTGAAACCACGGAGTGCGCTAACCTGCACGAAAAAGTCAGTTCGAGTTGTGAATGTTTAGAGATGTTTAGAAAGACTCCACAAGGCTCACTTCTTTAAATATGATGTTCCACAACTCTGGTGGGAAAGTATTGGTCGTTTGGGTTGTCATTGTGCCTTCGCGTGCGAGGTCGATCTGAATGCAGTGCTGTGGTAATTGAGTATAATAGTGAAAGTGGAAGATTGAAGTCCCAAAAATGCAGAGACCGGGAAGGGAACTTCACAGATATGGAAATCTATTGGCATGCTAGGTGGGAAGTCGCCTCTGAAAGGGAACTAATCTGACATTGGAGGCACATTGAAGGCCGGGCGGTCCAGTGTCTATAAAGAAAATGGGATCCGTTCTTGGCGAGTCCCCCAGCCAGAACAGTGTGACATTTATATATCGACTCAGAAAGCAATATGGTTGCAGGAAGTGTGTAGAAACTGAGAGCTTTGGTCTATGGACAATGAAGTCATTCAAATATGCAAGTGGGTGTCCCAGCGGCTGCTTGTACTATCCCTAGTTGCTCCGCTCCTACCGCTCTCAGCATCCAAGACCCCTGATGCTGTGCTAAAGCTGATTGAATTTGTATCACATAAGATTTAGACTGAAGGAAATTCAATTTCTGTGGTTTCAAATGCTTTATGTACATTTTTAATCAAGAAAAATATCATACTTTATCCGATCAGGGGGCCTGCCACAATCGGCGACACATTGCTCCCATTCGTCAAGCTCACTGGAATCACTGCATATGTACCGCTCTAGTGACCCGGATAATTTCTCGAATTCTGAAATTATATCTGGAACTCTCTTTCGCAGTTTTCCTCCTTACCCCCAGGTATAACATCCACTTTCTTCGTCAACCTTCTTACTCAAATTAGTTCTTATTCTCAATTCCGCCATTCTGAGATGGGTTTTGTCCCCCTTTTTTTACTTATCTCGCACCCAAGCAGATACCATGTACCAGATATCAAACGAGGTATTGTTCTCCCTGGATCCGTCATTTGGACGGAAACCATTTCGTTTAAGATTCTGGAGAAGCTTTGAGGGCGGGGAAGAAGTAAGAAGCATTCAGTTAGTAGGAAACGAGAAGCTGGGTTTTTATTGAGGTTGTTTGCTGACTCAAATATTCTGTAAATAGCTCTTTGGAGCCTACATTAATGGGGTTTGGCCGCCGTGATTGATGTTGAACTGCTTCAGAGATAGAAGATGTGAATTATCTGAAGGAAATTTGAAACCAGCCATGCTGAAATTCGGCGACTTTAAGTTCACTCATCGAATACGATACAGAGTGATGGGTGACTTTTCACTAGAACAGCAGTCCAAATAACAGGGAGATGTAAAGCACAAGGTCGATGATTCAACTTCTCAAACTCTGTCAAATGTTCTTAGAAATCCTCAGGAACAAGCAGGTTTTCAATTTTGAGAGGATTAACCTAAACAAATCAATACAAGCAGCTCTCAGATTCAGCCCAAACCCAATTGCCGCGCAAATTATTCCACATTCTCCCTCTGGTATTTTCTCCAGATTCATTTCATGTGAGCAAGCTGTAGTTTCAGCCAGAAGTAGTTGACAGGGCATGTTCCTCATCATCAGTGACCACGTATTCAGAATCCTCAGAATCGCTTGCTTCATCAAGGTCAGACGTTTCAAGGTGATTTTCCGTCAGACTGTCAACCCGCTCGCCCGTGAAATCGCCAGTTATTTCACTACCCCACTGCTCATAGATACCCGCAGCGTTGATCCGCGACATGAATTTTCTTCTTGAGCTCTCGTCTTCGTCTTCGTCTTCGTCTTCATCCTCGTCTTCCTCTGACACGCTTTCAGCCGGAGGCCAACTGAGTTCTCTTGTGTAGTGGAGGACGATTTTGACCATATCAAACGGCTTGCCTCTTCTTTCTGCATGTATGAACTTCATTATTTCCGTTGCAGCATCATAGTCAGGATCGCTGCTAGCGTCAGCCGCTTTTGTGGAAAGGGCATTATTTGCGAAAAGGCTGAGTTCTCTCAAGACCGGAACTCGAGCCAACATGGTGAGGTACCTGTACATCTGCCCAAAAGTAAGCTAACGATCCCGAGGTTATGATACTGTGCAGGGAGCGCTCCGCACCCGAACTGCAAGGAGGGAAATGGCTGCTTACGTTGTAATTTTTCACATCTAGACCCAGCCCAAGGTCGACGAGATTAGGAAAGTCGTCCATTCCATTTATTAGGAACCCCCCTTGGGCAGGTTCACCCCCTTCAACTGGGCTCAACCTCAGCTTCCGAAGTCGTGTTCCAATTTTGGCAAGCGAACCCATTGGAACATAATCTTCCCAATCACTAGATTCCAATTTGAAGCTTTCTAGATAGTGGCAAGACCCCAGCAAAGCAGCAATGGATTTTCTGACTGCCGATGCGTCTTCGCGATGCATCAAAGCGTGGTTTTGAAGTTTGAATGTCCGAAGTTGATTTAGCGCCTCCAAGGGGACGAGAGATATGAACTGGCAAAATCCCATCAAGCTAGTACTCAGACTACGGAGCCTCGAGAAGTCCCACACCAACGGGAACTCATCGATGGAGGTACCCCATTTGTATCCCATCAGCTTCAACTTTTCCATAGCCGGAATCACTTTTCCGCATGGGACTAGATTATTGAGCGCGCCGCCACCCATGCAATCTATAGTGAGACTGTGAAGAGAGTTCGAGATGGATTTTGAGGCGGAGAAAGTGTTGTATACGTCTTCGTACTTGGTTCGATAACTAGCTATCTGTACATCCGTCCCAAGAGATCCACTTGGTAATTTGAGTAGACGAGTGGTCTTGCTTGGCTGACATAAGATGTGGTTTTCGCAGCTCACCAATTCATAGCACAGGTGGAAGGCCATGTTCTTGGAAGATGACGCACCATTCAGATATGAGCAAATGAACGTGGATCTCAACTGCGCTAGGACTTTCGGGTCTCCTCGACCACCATCGGGATGCAACCAGCTTATTAGAGTCAATGATGCTCATAGGGATATTGGATGTATGAAAGAATCACATACTGCAAACGCTTTACTCGCTTGCATCTCTCGATGAGGTACGAGGTCAAGCCCACAAATTCTGGCTTAGGATTCGCGCTCACCCGAAGCACCTCAGAATACCTGATGATATTTGCTTTGAACTTAGAGCATACGGTTTCTGGTCCATCAATTAGCCATTCCATGGTTGCGTCTGAGTCAATTGCAATGTATCGATATGCCCAAGGCGTGACGATATCGTTGAAGTCTTTGCACACGAGACGTGTCTTCGGAAGCCATTCCATATACATCTCAATGGTGAAATCGGCATGTGTTGTGGCAGGGATAACTGTCCACGCTGTATTTCCAAGCTTTTCAGGATATTTGTCAGTCTATTTTCTGCATCCTAGGTATTTGAGTTGAGGGGGTTCGCGAATTTAATGCTCTAGGGGACTGCGCAGGAGCAAAAGAGCCATACCTCCTGGAAGACCATGTACCAGATGTCATGTGGCAATCTCGTTTTTTGTTCCTTCATTTTGATAGAGACTGGAGGTTCGTAGCAACAACTTGAATACTTGACGTTGCTTTATACAGTGGTAAGTTGGCAGGCGTTGTACGTTTCGATGTTTGATTTCGAAGGAATGAAAGAGTCGGCTGCGCTCAAGACGACCATGTCTCATATAGAGAGCGTTCAGTTCAAAGACTCAAAGGTTTCTACCCATACATTCCTCGGCTTTGATGGAGGTGGATGGGGTGGATGAATCGGGAAAGAGGTTCGCTTTGTTCCAGAGCAAGCGTAAACAGTGCGCTAGGCCTTAAACGAGGGCAAGCTACCCAAGTTTCCCTAGAATAGTCAATCACTCAAAAGACATCGGAACGCCCATTGCGGAGAAGAGGATTTCAGATCAACTATTGGACATTTAACAAAGAGCTTGACGTCACTATGGATAGATATATCAGTATGGAAATTTCACATTCATCTTGTGATTCTAAGCGAAGAAGATGATACCATGTACGGTAAAAGGCGAATTGCGTGTCGCTAAACTTTTAGTTAACTTTTTTAACAAAGCAGGGCGGGCATGTGGCTGGTGCGGCTTACAAAGGCACAATTGGCGATGACCTCCCATTCTTTCTTCCCTCACTTTCCAACCCGCCAAAGTCAGCGTTTTTGTCAGCTACCATTATGGCGCCGCAATTGGATGCTGCACAGCATATTCTGATCGAAACTTTACTAAACAAAGGATTTGAGAGCAAGCTAATAGCCTCAATAGCCAAGTGTAAAGTGCGCGCCGTCCAGAGAATCCGTCTAAAGAGACAACAAAACGAAATGCCCTCTGCAAGAACAGACCGATTTGGCCGTCGTAGTTGCATTACCTCGCCTATGCGAGAAGCCCTCCTCGACAAACTAACCGAAGAGCCCTATCTATATCGCTGCGAGATGGCAGACTTCCTCTATTGTAGATTTCGTAAACGGGTATCGGAAAGATCGATCGGTCGGATTCTGCGATCAAGACCCTGGACATGAACAATAATCCGTCGTATCGCACAACAACGGGATGCCGACCTTCGAGATTACTATCTACATAGGATATCCCGATACGAATCTTGGCAACTTCTCTTCGTCGATGAGTCTGGCTGCGATGGAAGGGATGTATACAGGCGATGAGGATGGTCTCCAAAAGGGTGTTACCTAGTTCAGGTTACAAAGTTCGGTCATGGAAAGAGATGGCATTTTCTCCCAGCATATGCGCAAGATGGCATTGTGTTAAGGCGAGTATATCAAGGGTCAACAGACAATGAGTTTTTTGAGGACTTTATCGCCCAGTTACTGCACCATTGTGGCAGGTACCCGGAGCCAAAATCTGTGATCGTTATGGACCATACTTCCTGGCACCGTTCAGAGACAATCCTGCAGATATGCCGAGACGCAGGAGTGGTATTGGAGTTCCTATCCCCATATTCGCCCGGCTTCAATCCTATTGAGGAGTACTTTGGAGTGCTCAAAAAATTTATTAAGAAAAAGTGGTATGAAAACGAGGATTTCATTGCAAGGGAGTTTAAGATGTTTCTGGAGTGGTGTGTAGATGTGGTAGGTGACGCTGTATACATTGCAGAAATCACTTTCGCCACGCAGGTATATCTATTACGCAACCTCCCAAGTAAATACAAATAGAACAAATATCCCCTTGTGTTTTAAGACTCCTTCCCTTGTAGCATAAACTTTTCAATATTGCTTACAAATTGCAGTGCAATGCCTGACGGTACCTTATGTTTTACCATCAGGTCGGCGACGACCTTTGAGTGTTTTAGAATAGTGTTCAATTCTAGGAATTATTCCATTGCAACCTGGTTTGCAATCTGCAGTGCAGTTCTCCGTCTGTCGCTGTCAACTTGTGTCAGGCCCCAATTGCAGTATTCCTCAAGTTTGGCCTGCCTATCTCCTTGCACGTCTCTAGGAATTACTTCACCAGATACTGTCTCTGAGACATGGACTTTACAATGACGACAGTCAGTGGACCTGTCTGCCTTCCGCTTACGGCTGTTATCCAATACATTTTTGAGGATGTTAGATGGGATCTCGATGTCGATATCAACGTTCTCCTCTGTCTCCCCTTCTTCCATATTTTCCCTTATATAAATGACCACCTCTTCCAACTGCCGTGGTAGCATTGTATGGCGGTTTCCTTGTTCGTCCGGCCAGCAGTGAGGTCCTTGCTTACAGTGTTTACCTCTGCAACGATGACGCTCGTAAACTCGGTTCTAAAGACCAGCATCGGCAGCTCTTTGAAGCTTCTGAGCCTCTGTTGCACTTTTCTTCTTTTTCTTGCCCCTTTGCCGTTGTAGAATCACGAGTAACTTCCTTGTAGACAAATTCTATGCTGAAAGTTATCTTCCTCCCTTTGCTAAACAAGTCACCAAGACCTTCCAAGTAGGTCTGGACAATGAATAAATAAAAGTGAAAATTCAGCGAATTTTCATCCATTCAGCTGAATTAGGGGTGGCTGAATTGAACGCTGAACTTAGGGGTGGCGAACAATGAAAAGAGGGTCCAGTTCATTGAAAATAGGTCTATTTATATGTGATTTTGGGGGGAGTCCCATGCCTTGGATCCTTGGATATTTATCCACTTTCCCACCCGAAATTACATGATTTCCACAACTTAATGAAAGCTGTGACTTGCTGATCAAGCTCAATTCTGAGGCTCCTGATTGGCTCCTTGGTCAATTTTCTCACTCCATGCGCACGTTGTTTCTCTTCCAATTGAGCTCTAGCTTGATCTCTGATTTCCCTGTCTTGGGCATCAAAGTGGCTCTTCAGCAGATGCAAAATCCTCATTGTATCGGCGTCCATAGCCATGCGAAGGTCGCTCTCCCTGATTTAATGGCGCCGCCACAACAAAAGTTGCTGTATGAGGGTAGTTCTCTTTAAACCATGCCTTGATTCGTAGAATCAAATCTTTTGCGTCTTCGCCATATTGTGCTCGAAGTAAGGAGAATTTGTATCGAGGATTAAGCACGTGAGCTGCAAAATAATGGTCGCATTTAAACATCTCATAAGTTCACTTCTTTAAAGTCTCTTTGGCGGCGTCAAAAGCTTGTCGAAGATCAATACAAATATCTCCATAGGCCTCTTCACCAGAAGAGACGTCTTCTAGAAGGTCGGCCATATTCCACATCCTTCCAATGTAGCCATTAAGATTTGGAGCTATCTTTGAGACTGTGAGTGTACGCTCATAAAATGGCCACATACAACGTTCAACTTGCTTGGAAAGCTTCCAATCTGACTCTGAAGGTATGAGGTGTTTACACACGGCGTGAAGTTGACCATATCGGGAGATATTTGCCTTGTGTTATAGGGCTACCTTCATCATTAAATACAAGGAATTCCACCGAGTATCAACATCAAGAGAAATAAATGTAAAGCAAATATCAGTTTACCATTTCCGACGCTCGTTACTACCCATAATAAATAGTACGAAAGTCCGTACTTTCATAATAACACTAAGAGTAGCAAGAACAGGTGAAAAGACTGCATTTCTCTCCACAGCTTGATTGACTAGCGCCTCTGCGTCTGCGCGAGTGCCACATCTCAAGGTCATGTAAATTGATTTACAGACGAGGTAGTTTATATGAGCCTAACACCTAATTCGACTTGATCGGCCTTGAAATTTGCAGCAAGGGAGATTAAGAAGTTGTCGGGGATTAGGGTCAAATCGGAGTTGTAATCTGCGCAAGAAGTGATTACAAAAGGTGTCGTTATTGGTAGCGTTGTCCCCTACAACTGCGAATACTTTGTAAGCAATCTTTAAATCAATAAATATTATGATTTGAATCATAAAGCCTTCACTTGTTTCAATTGTTTTTATCTTTTTAATATTATCGCCGAGGGATACACTAAACACTTTTGCTATTCTTCTCTGGTTTTACCATAAACTGCCTCTGTAAATTCGGCGTTTATGATGTACCGGACCCAATTATTCTTCCCAATTTAATGGATTTGTTTAGTGATTATATTTTTATGGTTTGATGACCCCTAGTTATTAAAAGTAAGAGCACAAGATTCGCATGTTTCCTCCAATAGTTGAGCTTGCTTAATTCGCACTTCGTTAAATCGTTTTTGGGCGTATCGATCAAAGGTATGGCGACGAATAAAAGGTACTGGTTTACTAAGAGCCTTAAAAAGACCATGCCATGGTATACCGTCCATCAAAGAGTACGCCTGGTTAGTTTGTACAACAAACCGTAAGCAAGCCTCTTTCGGCCCCATTGCTTGAGCTTTTTTTGACACAAATTGTAAGATATCTTCATCTTCTTCACCACCATCTTTAGTGTTGTTTTTAATTACATAGTGTTGGTCCACAGGCCCCTGCAAGAACGTACTTTCTCTAGGACCAAGGATTGGGCTGGGACCAGGAGGTCATATCCCTGCCAGGCTGGTATCGGTGAGGGTTCGTACTGGGTTCGGTGGCTTTCCGAGCCCCTATATATACTAGCTATCCTCACGCTCTCTTCAATAGGACACAGATTTTACAACCCATACTTTGAACTCTGTCACCATACTCGCATTGGAATATATTCACACATGCGGCGTGGTACATGAACCGGTACTGCACCGACACATAGTTTCCTTTAAGATGCTTCGCTTTGGTCAATTCGTGTTTGTCCCAGAGGTGGTTTATTGTAGCTGAAGTGTTGCCATGCCTTTGAGAATCCTTAGAGCTCTATTTGCAGTAATTACAGGTTCATAGGCGATCATAAACCTTTTTTGTAATCTTCTTAAACTTCTTTAATTATGTTAAAGAGAGCTTAGATATATTATAATGGAATAGAGTCTAAGAGTGCTCAATAGGCGCCTTTCGAATACTCTTTTAACGATCTTTTCGTACAACAATAATCGTTGGGATAACATATCGTGCATGCTCACGGCCATGAGATGGAGATTTTGAGTCCTTTGCAGTATCTCCCACTGGATTTGTAGCCTGAGAAGCTGTTCCGGTTTGGGAACCATTATTAATCATAATAATGTCGTTATCTTGGGAATCTTGTATAACACATCGGAGAGCTGAAGGTGTGCGAGGAACTCGTGGGGGGCTAACAATAGGCTCATCAATTCTAGTTACTCCATACGCCAATAAGCCAGCTTATCGTTATCAAGAAGAGGCTCTTCTAATTAAAGGTAGTGGTGGTGTTGATCTTTTAATAAAGGATCTACTCTGTTGACTGTTATGAGCGCATTGCATGATGAGAATTCAAGAAACGATACTAATATAAACATTAATATATCTTTATGATAAATAATAGGAATGACTTTGAAATAAGTGCATTTGATTTGGTGTACTTTAATTAACAAATTTGCAACTTAAATTTGTTGTTTTCATAAGAACGTGCGTTGTGAAGGATTTATTTTAATATGGGCGCATCGCGCACTGTCTTATAGGCGGTCTGATCCGGCACGGGGAAATCACTGGATTTTGGGCATATTTTCATTTAAAGTCAATGAAAATTCATTGAATTATTCAAATTAGACTAAATTGAACGCTAAACTTTATAGGTTAGAATGAATTGAACGATGAAAGTCAAAATGTGTTTTCATTTATTCATTGTCCAGACCTACTTCCAAGTGCTCGTCAAAAGTCTGCCAATCAATCTCCAGCTTCTTGTATCTTTTAGATAGGCCGCGCTGGCGGCTCCGCTCAACGGATGTGTCAATAATCGTTTCTTCGCACGTATTTATAGTCGTCTCCGGGAAACTTGTCCTCGTCCTCCAATAGGCTGTCGAGTCGTGCCTGGAAGTCACGCTTCCAAAAATCGCTCGGAGCTAGTACGAGATCGGGATCTGTGTCTGAACAAACATGCCTAGCTCTAATGTTTTCACGCTGGGAGATCTTCCACCGATAATCATAGTGGATACATACAGGGTTATTCTTGTCATATTGCTTGTCTACATCCCAACCACTAAGTCGGAGAAGCGGTAGTACATGATAGCCACCTGGTTCGTCGACTCGTTCGACGGCTTGGCTGGCTGGTTGGGCTGGTTGGGCTGGCCTGTTCCGCGGCTGCGCCAGCTCTGGGCCGGTCAAAAATTAAAAACTCCGGTGTTCCATAATCCGAGGCCCAATTGCCGTCGAGCCAGTCGTTTTCCATGTTAACATGCCTTGTGAGTTGACAGTCGTTGATGTGGAAAAAGGGAAAGATCGATGCCAGATTGCCATCTCGTTGTTCACGCAGAGGACAGGTGTCCAATTCCTCTGGGGTTTCTACAAGTTTCCATGAGCTTCTACTGTTCTGTCTGCAAAGTTTGTGACCAAAACCACAGAATCTCGTCTCTACACATCTGAATCAGAATGCCAATGAGACGAAGTGCGGTGCAATTGATGCGCAGTTGATCGAGTGGGGGATGGCCAATTATTATAATCCTGACTTCGCCAACCCACGCCATTCTCCGCCACCATATGCACCCTCCGCAGCCGAGAATGAGGCTGATCGATCCAACATCATCCCATCAACCACCATTAACCCTACAACTACGATGGCATTACACCTGGCATGATTCGACACATGAGCTGACCTAAAACACAACCATCAGTAAGTTGCAAGATAATTACGGCCTTACTGGTTACCTACTGATGACTATCAGACAGCGTCCGCTACCGCCAGTAGCTCCTTCTCCAATGCGAAAGCCATTATCCTGTAGTCCACAGTCGAGCAGGCAGTGTCGAACGCTCGCAAGAGCCTAGAGTACGAGAGTTTGGATGGTCGGTTGTGCTTCGAGTGGTCGCTACATTATGGTTGCGATGTGACGAGGGTTCGCGTACCTAAAAAGAATCCAGTCACTCACCAGGTTTCCAATCCAAAACAAGGCTTGTCCTCCGCTTGGTAGATGGCAGAAACATGGCAGACCATCGCTTGAGCATCCGCAGATCGTTGTCGCGATACCGTGAAAGATGCAGCGCAGTGCGAGCAAAGTTGCGGGTGCTCTTTCAACGCACAGAGCGCGACCTGTCACCATCACCACCACAATTCATCTGGTTCCACGACTCTGCAGCAATCACTGCGAGTGACCAACCATGGATCCCACCAACCATGGTAAATCCCCCTCGGGCTCTACGAGCGGACGCGTTTCTGGTTCCCTCGCCGCAGCAGCACTCCGACGGCAGGTATGCCTACGCGGCGCTCGAACCCCTCGGCAGTGGAGGCATTCGGCTGCTCCGGATTCCACCCGCATCTGACAAACAAGAACCGATCCAATGCGAGATACTCCACACAACCATCACCGCTGCCGCCGATAGGTACGAGGCCCTGTCATACGTCTGGGGCGATGCCAGCAGCCGCGAGGAGATCACGGTGGGCAGCAGCGGCGCCACACTCTCCGTAACGACCAACTGCGCATGCGCGATTCGCAACCTGCGGTATCCTGACCGCGAGACGCTCGTCTGGATTGACGCTCTCTGCATCAACCAAGAGGACATAGCCGAACGCAACTCCCAGGTGGCGCTGATGAACAAGATCTATAGCCACACGTCCCGCGTCACCGTGTTCCTCGGAGACGCAACGGAGGACAGCGACATGATCATGGACCACTTGGCGTGTTTCCAGATCGACCACGGGTCCTTTGGTGATGAGATTTCTGGGGAGTTGCGACGGGCAATGGTCAACCTGCTCAGTCGCCCTTGGTTTGCCCGTGTCTGGATTCTCCAGGAGATTTTCAAAGCCAGGGCTGACGGCGCATTCCTCGTGTGTGGCGACAGGTGGGTGGACTGGTCTCAGTTCCGCTACTTCGAGATTGTGCAGAGCAGACGGCTGCGAGAGTCAGTGTTCCAGAGCACATCCTCTTTTAGGCTTTACCCGTCGCTTCCTTGGCCGTTTGTCACGGAACTCAGTGGTTACTCCCAACTGTCATGTCGCAAAAAGCTGGTTTGGGTTCTGATGAAGACGAGAAACTTTGGCGCCACCGATCCGAGGGACAAGGTCTTTGCTCTGTTTAATCTGTTCCACGACTCGGCGTCAGAGGGCCTCCAGGCTGACTACAACCTCACAACGGTGCAAGTCTTCGTTAACACGGCCAAATATTTGGCCATGCACGACTTGGGCTTTCTATCCGCCGTGCAGTCCACCTGGCTGACACCGCCGCCCACAAAACGGCTTCCCAGCTGGGTCCCAGACTGGAGTCAGGCCGAAATCAGGAAGCCGATGTGGCTGAACTCCAAGGCCTTCGGCGTCGATAGTTTCCAAGCAGCGCCCAGAGTAGCCTCCTCAGCTCAAGTACTGGACGACCCCAACGGATCTCCACCAAGAATTGTACTGCAAGGCGTGATTCTTGGAACTGTGCCTCCGCTGGACGAATGGACCTGCCATCTGCCGCAAGATGACTGGAATTTCGAACAGCGCACGATACAAGACACCCTTCAGGCTTGGAGGGAAGCGCTTCTCAGTATCCGTCGCAAGTATCCAAGCCTGTACTCTACAAACAAGATCTTTCCCATCTTCCGCACGCTTCATCTCAACTGGAACACGAAGTCGGACGAAAGGAGGGAAGTCCAGGAGATTCTAACAGAGCGGACTACGTTAGCGACGGATAACGGACACTATGGGCTTGCACCGATGTCTATTGAGGGCGGCGATGTAGTCTGTGTTGCTTTGGGATATGGTCTCCCGTTTATCTTGAGGCGTACAGTGAATGGGGAGTTCACGTTTGTGGGCGAATGCTATGTCCATGGCGTCATGGAGGGTGAGCTTGGGATAGAGGAGGGGGGGAGTTGGAGTGCAGAATCTTGTGAGGTTCCGACTTTGTCCAAAGAGCTAGAGTCTTTTACTATTGTGTGACTAGCCTCTACTTTGGTATAGAAAAAAATCCGCCTCGTTGAGATTGCGGGCTGCTTGGTTGACCTCTATTAGTTCTACATTGCGCATCTTCTAGTGGACATTCTCCCTAGACTAGACTCTAAAATATTTACTTTTCTCGAAAGTAAATATTACTTGTAATGTCGCGGATATGTTGCTTTGGAGTTCTTTTGTTGCCTAGTTTCTCTCCGTTTTTGCAGAAGAATTCAATTGACTCAGGAGCAATAAGCTCTTGGAGAGTCTAGCCTCGAGTAAACCAATTTTGTTAATGCGAAATTCAGATTCCCAAGAGAGTTGGTGAGCCATATTATTAATGTCGAAGGCATGTTTTGAAACATTTGGTAGATAGACATAGCATTTGGCGGCGTTTCGATACCATCGAAACATAGAATTGATGGCTTCGGAGAGCTCGTTGTTATTCGATTTGTTAATATAGCACGTATCTACCCAGAAGTATTGTATGCGGTCCCGTTTAGTCTGCTTTCCGCAGAATCGAATTTTATCGTAGTTAACCTTGTTCTCGCCGGCATCATTTATCATATCTTTGAACGCTATCTCCTTTGTATCCGGCCTCCATGTGTTCGATAGTATAGCGTATCGAGGAATGTCGTGCTCGCTGAAACCCTTGGTGAGGCTAAGCTCTCCGTGGCCGCCCCGTTCCAGAAGACGCATTATGCAACTGAAACAAGATGCCTCTCGGAAAAAGGGTTTTGTAGAGAATGTTATCGGGCATGCAGGAGCAATCGTTTGTTGACCTGTTGGACGACAGCCTCATCGCAATGGTGGCGTTGATCCTCATCGCAGGAGCGCGCGAAACCAACCAATCGTTGGCGAATTTTCTGTAAGAAGTTCGATCCTTCCATAATTCTTGGAGCATTGAACCTAACTTGGCACTATCACTAATACTACAAGCTCAACAAACGTCAGGACCTCCCTTAGAGTACCTGTCCAAACTTAGCACCATCGTTCAAGTAGCAACACCAAGACGCACGATTCCCTAATAAAGGGTGAAGGGATGTTGCAGTTGAGAGAGGGTGAGGGATATCACAGTTGACGGATCGGAATACCATAGCCATATCGTCGTAGGATCTGCTGCAAAAGCAAACGTGGATGACAGGAATTGATGATGATCAGCAAAGTAACTGGGCTGGGATATGGGAAAAGCCAAAAGTGGATATCGTGGTCAGGGAGCCAGAATATGGCACCTGTCGGCCAAATGGGTGGGGCACAGGGGTTACAGTCTAGGCTGGTGCCGTTAGCGGCAGACACCCCACCTGCGCGTGCTGCAACAGCACGTGTTCGACGGGGCAAGTATAGCCGAGAATTTCTAAAATCATAGAGTGTGGGGTGAATCTCACTGTAAAATGTGGGTAAATACAAATTTCACTAAAAGTTGGGGATCGCGGGGCAAGAATTGGCTCCGCTCTGTGATGACACACTACTGCACCTTGAAGTACAAACAGGCTAGAGCGCACAGCCACAAAACGTCTAGAAGTGGAGGCCGCTTAAAAAAGTTATCTAAAAATTTAGCGACACGCAATTCGCCTTCTACTGTACAAACCGAGCTTTGAAGAAGTCAAAGTGGAGAGGAAGCTCATTGAAAATCTCTTTGTTCCACCATCTTATGCTTTCCACTCATCCCCAATGCTATCTCCGTTCCTATCTTCCTACAAGATTTCCTCCGCGGGCTTGCTCATCCAACAATTATCCCCTTAACTGCCAGAAGTCTAGGCCCCTAAAGGCCCCCTGTAGCGAGACCCCTTCAGACCATAAATTAAGCGAAGAACACCAAGATCACAAGCGATCAAATTCAGTATGTTCTACAACTATTTACTATAATACAACATAAAGCAATTTTTTTTCTACAAAAGTAGACTTTGTATTATAAATACCTAAAGTGGGAGTAATACTCTTACCGGATTGGTTGTTTAGTACGACTTCACCAAGAGCTACTGTTGATGATTTTGTTTACACAACCCCGCAGTGCACCGGCCCTGTAGTGATGGCAACCCCTAGAAAAAAGGCAGCCAAAGGTGCTTCTGGCAGTTAAGGGGATAGCAGGAACTGGTATCATGTTATGTACCCTTTCTCTTATCCCCCCATTGCTTATAAATACCAGATTTGTTGACCTATGAACAATAAAACTTGCCCCAAAACGGGCCACAATCGACATGAGCCGTGACCTTGTTGAGTGGTTCTCCGCACTTCTTGGGGTGCAGTGTGGGTGGCCATGCGGTGCTTGGCCCCTTCAAACTCCGAATCATCACTGTCGTCATCACCAATGGGGCTCATTCTCTCATTCTAACAAACAGAATACTTTAGGTACACCGCATCTTTCGAATGTCAACACACACTGTCAATCGCATTCTTCCTGTGCCGCCGCATCTTCGTTCAGACATAAGAGTAAGAGCATTCTCAGTTTCGAAAATGTTCTCGGTGCACAAGCAACAGGAAGATATGGGCCAAGGTTTCAATAATTGATTCGCGACAGCAAATATCTAGCATGCTGAAAATGCGGCCTGGGCAGCTGTTTGATGCGGAGAGAGGCCTGCAGAAGGCTGAGACCACCAGCCCTCAAGCATAGCCATGTGCCTTCAACCATTCCAGAATAACCTTGCCATCACGCTCTTTGTAAGTTGCCCTACCAAGAATAGTATCACTGATGATGGCCAGCCCACGATCATATCCACGATTATCTCTACCCTCAAAGAACTTGGCAATCTCCTGCTCGGACTCTCTATCACTGAACTTGTTCAAGCAGCAGAGAATGAATCGGTCGAGAAGAATCATGTTTTTGCTGAGGCGGTCTTTGATGGACTCAAAGTTCTCTTGGAAGTACTTCCATTGGCCTGTTCTGGTACGGGGATTTGCGGCCAGAGCAATGGCACCCGTGTGCATATCTTGAGTTGCGACATCGTTGAAGAGTAAGGACAGATAATCTGGGAGGAGAGCTGGGTCTTGGATATGACCGAGTTCTCGTAAGATGGTTTCGCGGCCGTCGAGTGAGGTTGATGAATGCCACTCACTCTTCAAAAAATCGAATTCGGACCTACCACCGTAACGGACTGCTAGGGCGTAGACAGCAGCACGGAGGTTGGGATGAATGGCAGACTTGTCTTTGCCAGAAACATAGAGATCGAATCGCCGCTTGGCTTCTGCGATCACCCTAGAGAATGTCAGTTTCGGTGCTTATCTGTTCTGGAAGACATTTGTTCTACTTTTCATGGCCATTCAAACCCGCAGTAATCACCAAGAGGGCACGAAGCTGACCAGTGAGAAAGTCGTCACCAGATGATTCCCAACCGGTTCTCTCGACAGCGGGTGTGACGAGTTTAAGAACGAACTTCTTCAAGCCAGTTGTGACAGCCACGTCGCCTGCAAATACAGACTTCACGGTGGCAAGTGAGCCGAGGATTTGGGACCAGACCAAGTAGTTGGTCTCGCCTTGGAAGCCCTCAACAAATGACAAAAGTCCGGGAGTTGAACCTTCACCAGAGTATGCAAGAGCTCCAGAATCAGCTACTAATCCTGCATGATATGAGCAACAACCTCAGGTCAGACCATCGAAGAGCACCTACCAATTTTGTCGGAGAGGCTGAGACGTTCGATCTGAGTGCCAAGAGCAGCAAGCCTAATAGGTGGATAATTGGTTCGATAAAATCCAGTGGTGTCCTTGTTGATCTTGTAGAACTTATCATCTACATTCCGAACAATGTCCTCCTTCTTGTTAAATTCAAGAGGTTGAACATCTTCGTTTCCTAATTTACCTTCTAATCTCAGAGGAACCCACCAAGTTGTAATGTCATCCTCGGCTTTAACATCACCAGTGGATAGGTAACGATTTTGCTTAATTCCGATCTGACTTAGCTCTTCTCCAACAGTCAGAACTGGAAATCCAATTTTCAGAATCCATGGATCGATCAGTGCCGGGATATCTTGACCAGATGCCTTCCCGACAGCAAACCATAGATCATTTGTTGTTGCATTTCCGTAAGCATGCGTTCTGAGATAATCTCCTACACCTTTGAGAAAGACATCCTGACCAAGATGGGCGGCTAACATGCGAATGACAGAGCAACCTGCTAAAAGTTAGATTGTATTCTCAAAAGGAATTGGTATTCTTGGACCAGGGAGGAGTGAATTCGGAGGCGACGTTTACTGACCTTTGAGGTAACTAATTTGATCGAAAACTTGGTCCACATCAAGAGCGTCTTTGACAGGAACATCAATTGGGTGGGAGCTTCGTAGCGAGTCTAGAGCGAATGCGCTTTGCATTCCTTCAGACACGAATTGAGGCCAGACGTGCCAATCTGGATGGATGTGGTCAGTGACGAGCCAGCCCACCCAGGTTGCAAATCCCTCGTTGAGCCAGAGTTCGTTCCACCAATCCTGTATCAAAGAAAACTTGAGTCAGTTCAAATTCTCGTGGTAGTGGTAAGACAAAGGAGATCAACAGTGGGAAAAAAATTTGGGGGCGGGGGAATGCGGGCCGGAATTTTAGGGAATGACTTACCATTGTGACAAGGTCCCCAAACCATTGATGGGCAAGTTCGTGAGCAACGACGTACGCAATTCTATTCCGATATTTCTCGTCGGAGGTTTCCTCATCAAAAAGAACAGCTGTAGTTCGGTAAGTAATTAATCCCCAGTTCTCCATTCTAGAATAGTGTTAGTAATTTTGCAATTCTGGAAAATGAGACATGGATATCCTAGACAGTACTTACGCTCCATGAGACTAGACAGAAATACTGGTCAGCCAGATGTCTTTCAGAGTGTGGAGGGACTTATCATGGTCTGTTGGACCGGTAAATGAATTTCAAGTGAAGGGGTTTAAGCTTACAAATTCATGAACAGCAAGAAGGTCACACTTTGGCAGTGGGTAGTCAACACCAAATATCTCAGAGTAGTAGTCAATGATTTGTGGAGTGTGGTCAAGGGCGTATTGAGCCTGGCTTCTCAAGCCCCTGGTTGTGTAAACACGGACTGGCAAGTTCTGGCCGTTGTATTTTCGCTTGGTGAAGTCTTCAATGTATTCAAAGTCACCAATTGCCCACGCCACCAAGTAAGTGCTCATGATCGGAGTCTTCTCGAATGACACGATCTTGTAACCATCCTTGGACTTCTTAACCTCTTTCTCAGGCATATTTGAGAGGGCTACTTGATCATCTGGAAGTTCGATTTGGACATGAAATGTGGCCTTGAGACTGGGTTCATCGAAACAAGGAAAGGCTCTTCGTGCATCACAGCTCTCAAATTGGGTTGAGAACATGACATGGCTATCTCCATCTTTCGGAACCGATGCAGCTGGTGTTGTGGCTGGCTTGTACTTTGATCGGTAGAATCCTGCCATATCATTGTTGATGGTACCCTCAAACTTGATCGTGATGAGAGCCTTCTCTGAAGTTGGAAGATCCTCCGTGAATGAGATAGTTGCTCGTTGTCTGGGAGCATCGTAAGTGATGCCGCTCGACTTGAATGTCTGCTGGGTCTTCGTGTGCTCCAATGATACTTCTACAGTATGAATCTTGAGCAAATGGGTATTCAAAGTGATCTCCTTTGAGCTCTTCACGATCTTAGCCAGAATGCCAACTTCACCCTGGTAGCTGAAGTCGCCTCCGAGCTCGATATCGTACAGGGCGAGATCATAATTGATGGGCTTGATATTGTCAGGAAGGATATCTCGGTCCTTGGCTACAGCTGAAGCCATTGCAACGCAGTATCAAAGGCAACAAGAGATGGTTCTTGGCAAGCGATTGGAGAAATTGTCAACAACTGGATGATGTGAAGTTCTCAATCGAGGAATGGCGGGGTCGTTTTAGTGTTGACTTTAGTTCAAAAGTTGGAAATGAATCCGAAAAGATCTTCGTAAAGAACGGCAGGTTCGAGGAGGCGAAAGGAAGATGGAATTGAGAGATCTGGCACAAGCGAATATCGAAAGTCAAGAGAGGGGAAGGCGATAAGAAAGAGGGAGTGGACTAGGTTGGGGCGGCAAGGGCAAGTCAATCGAAATAGTGATTGGCGGGGTTGTTTGATTCTTCATTGGCCGCCTTGCCGAGCTCCGAGACGAGGCTGAAGGCCGAGCAAGACCACACCAGACACCCAGCGAGCAAACAACCACAACAAGCCCACGACCAGCATCTACCCACTCATCAATCGCAATGGCAGCTGGACAAAAGCTTTACCCAAGGGCCACGGTCAAGAAGATTGTAAAGGCCCATTCCAAGCGCAATGTCAGCAAGAACGTGGATGTTCTGGTGAGTTACACGTCGCGTCTCCCAGAAGCTCGTCTCTAACAGCATCTACAGATATTCCTCGACTATGCCCTCTTCTTGCAGACGTACGCGATCCCAGACTATTACAATCCACCTCTAGCATCCATTTCGTTAGGCGTTTGGACAGCAAGCTGACAGCTACATCCAGATTGATGAAGGAGGCTACAATCAACGCGAAACAAGCAGGCGAACGCGGCATCAGTGCGAAGAGCGTGAAGAAGGTCACCGAGGTACGAGCTGCATTGCTATTATATTGCTTGATGGCATCTCGGCCTACTCTTGCTAATACAACCTGGTCCAGAATGCATTGTTGAAGTTCAAGGGATGATCGAGCCAGGCGTCTGTTACATACACATCCCTATTAGTAGCACTAGAACTGGAAATGCTAGGGGCAAGCCTACAACGAACGCGAGGAGCTAGGCAACCTCCCTACAGCCGCCAACTCTCTTGAGAATTTTGTACAGGGCTAGTCAATTGTTGGAGAATCAGGCTATCATGGATGCCTTATAGGACATCGAATCTGTGGAGGAATGAGGGAGGCTGTGAGGCTGGTGAGGGAGGGCTTGCTAGCAAACGACTGCAGTCCAGGTAGACACGCCCTTTGGGCGTCTTCAATCAATAGATGCAATAATCGAAGATGCAAAAACTTTCAGAGGCACCAATGAAAACAATTCAAGACCTTCTAGCCAATCTGCAATTGCTGCAAGCAAGTCGACGTGATCTTGACTGGACCGTGACTCCAAGATCCTTCTCCAGTCTTCTGTCGCGTTCCTGTCCACCCTCGCTTAGCCATGACATGGGTGTGTGGTCTGGGCTGCTTGCCGGTAGGGGAGCTTCAGAAATTCCGTCAACTCCCCAGACCAACCTAAATAATCACATTTCCTACAATCCTACAATCTTACAACCTCAAACCCTTCGATTTACTCCCGCACTCTCTCTTCAATTCCGAGTATTCTAATACTCTGCACCTACAATCTCGCACACAAAAACCTGCTACTGCTGAATCCCCAGCCGCTACACCACACAAACGTCGACTCCTCCCTCTCCTCTTCACCAAACTCACCTTCTCCTCACAATGGCTGCCCCCGTCGCCCAAAACCCTGTAGTCAAGTCTGAGTCGAAGTCTGCGAAGAAGAAGAAGGCCGCCAAGACTGCTTCCACCGATATTGAGTCTCCAGCTTCCGTTGCGGAGGTCACTCCTGCAAATGGTGCTGCCGACAGTGCCAATGGTGATGGAACCTACGAAAGCCCCTACATTAAGGAGCTCTACAAGTACGTGATATACGAACAAATCGAGCTGCACACTGTGCGATCGCATGTGGACAGCTGTGCTGATTCTCTCATAGGAGCATCCGTAATGTAAACAAGAAGATTGTAAGTTGAACTCCCGCGAGAGCTTCCCTGCCCTTTAGCTGACCACGCTACTTCCAGACCAATGCCTCCAAAGTCGATAGCATCGTCGCCGATAACCCAGACAAGTCCCTTGACGAGTTGGTCTCTTCCCGCAAGATCAATGCCGACCAAAAGGCCCAACTTCTGAAGAAACCCGCCCTTCTGGCATCCCTTGCACAGCTCGAGGAGCAGATCGCACAATACAAGAAGTTTGACCAGGAATACAAGGTTAAATTGCAATCCGAGAAGGCTGAGTTCGAGAAGACCCATACCGAGCGCTCTAGCAAGGAGTTGGAGGAGGCGGTTGGTTCTGCCAAGTCCCAGGCTGCAACAGCTGCCGTCAAGCAACAGCAAGACGACCTTCTCCTACTCTCACAGTTCTTGAAGTTGGCTGCTATCCGCAGAGGTGAAGATGAGGCTGCTGAGCTTGAGGAGAGCAAGGCTTTAGAGGGCCTTTTGGCTCAGGTCTACGCTGGTGATGCAACTGCTGTGGCTGCCATGCTCAACCTCATCCAAGGCTCCTCGGACACCCTCTCCTCGGTTACTGGTGAACCTCTCACTGTTACCTGTAAGGAAATAGCTTCTAAATTATCTCACATAATACTAATATGAGCTATAGTTGCCGACCTCAAGACTGCCTCCCTCGCCCAAATCGCACCTGTTGCCCCAGAGCCCGAGCAAGTCGAGACCACCGAATACCCCGTCGAGTCCGATCCAACTATCGCCAATGCTGGTCTTACTGAGCTCGATGCCCCTGCTGCCACTGAATTGACCAACGGACATGCCGAAGCCAAATACGATCAAGGTGTCCCAGCAAACTCGAATTTCGGTGACGGAGCTGCCAACGCTGCTGCTGAGGCCAATTGGGATAACAGCAATGACTTGTCTACAAGCCAGGAGTGGGTTGAGGTTCCTCGGGATGCTGCTGAGACCGATACTGGAGTTGTTGCTACCCCGGCTGCGCCATCAAACACCCAGAGCTGGGCCGATGATCATCCTGATTCCCCCACCCAAGTAAGCTTACACCCCAAGCCATTTTCATGATCGTTGAAACTAATAGATCTTCAGCCAATCTCCACCCCACCCGCCAACGATGGATTCCAAGCTGTCGAGCGCAACCGTGATCGTGGTGGACGTGGTAACTTCCGTGGAGGACGCGGTGATGGATACAGAGGTAGAGGTCGAGGCAACTTCCGGGGCGATGGATACCGCGGACGAGGTGGCCGTGGAGGGGGAGGTGCTCCTCGTGGAGGCCGTCGTCCTGACGAATCATCGTAGGCTCGAGAACCTTCACACCCGGCACGGCGTAGTGATCTTCTCGTCTCTCGTGTAATATCTCCTTCCTTCCTTGTTTTGCGGCATACTCCTCTGGCGAACAGGTGACGGTTCCGGCATTGCATGCATGCATACCATTTTTTGTGTCTCTCTAGTCTCTTCCTATACCCCTCTCTCCCTCGTGATGGATGGCTGGATGGATAGCCGGTGCACCCTCGGTTCTCTCTTTCTAGCATACATGCGTCGTTGTCGTCTTCGTCCGTAGGTAGACTGGGAGCATTTTTGTTTGCATGGTACGGTCTCGTCTGGTCGGGGCTGGGGACATGGGTGGGGTTCATGAAAAACAAAAGCAAAATGAGCGAATGAATGATACTCCAACACAAAAAGCAGAAGAGTAAATGAAACGAAACGAAGAAAGTATAACAAACAGGCAGGCAGAATCGCACAGCTTCCCATCGAAATTTGAATTTGGTGGTGAATATGTTCGCAACTCTATTTGCCTGTTTCGCAGCCTCGCTGCTTCGGTGCCTTGACGGCTGGGTGGGATTTCATGGGATGTGAAGAACAGGCGAGATTTGTATTTTGCCTAGCTGAAGCAAGAGCTTTCTATCAGTTGCAACAGTTTCTTTGCTTGGTAAGAAGATGGAATGGTTACTAAACGCCAAGTGTGACTTTCCATATACTCCTCACATCTTTCCTTTCTTCTCTCATCTTATGATCTTCTCCCTGGAAAGTTTCAAGGGTATCTATAAAAGCCGGCTCCAGACGATGCATTCTCTCGTCAAGCAAGAGCTTACCGGAAGAAAAGAGGCAATGGAGGAGCGATGCAGAATCCAGTTCAATTATAAGAGGAGTACTTTACGAGGATGGAGACTTCTCTTTGATCGCCATGAGAATCCGAGGGAGGCTGGAATGCCCGGCTGCTGCACTGAGCTACGTGGGCGAAGATTTATCTTAGCTGTCGATATTAAAACTGCTGCTACTCGTCCTGTGGTTGTCATTTTTCAGGCATTTCGACAGTATCCCTGAAGGTTTTAAGGGACAATTCAACGTCAAAATTCTATATAGACTTCTACAGTCGATTCACGGTCTTTGACATGTAGCTGTCCAATGTCAGACTTGCTCTAGTTAAGTGGAGCTCACTTGTATTGCCATATATCACTCTCCATAGGACGTGCTCGTTTTCTTTTTTCACTGCTCTTGCTTTTTGGTGTTTGGGGATGCTACTTAAATTTTATGCTTTCAGAATCCAATGCAGTTTCCAGAATTGCACTGACCTACCAAACTTTCTGATTTCCAAAGTCACGATGCAATTGTCAGTGGAAGGAGTAATTCCAAAGTGAAGTTCTCTCCTCGTGCCTTTTCTCTTCTCGTTTTAGCGTGGAAGAGATAAACACTGATATTTTCGAAAGTATTTAAGCCCTCCGTAATCCGAAAACCAATATGTTAACACAGTATTCCAAAAGCTCCCATAGCTCGCTGTGCTGTTAGCTGACTTCGTACTATCCTACGGATTGGTCAAGCCCTGGGAAGTTGTGCATGAGGACGGCAGATTGGGGCTGGCCTTTTTTTTTTTTTTGGAGTGGAATGTCTGGTAATAACGAGGTAGTTCTTTGATGTTGCCGTCACCTCTAGAATTTTTGGTAGTCGTCGTCAGAGTGATGATTGCTGTCAATTTCATGACATATACTTTCATGTTGAATATCTCCCCGAGGATGATTCAATCCCCGTCATGGTTCTTCCATGTAAGCCCATATTCTACTCCCCTACTCAAATACACATAATAGCATTGCTACTACGATCATATTGTAAGTTCCCGAACTGTCATTCTGTAGCTGTAGGAACTGCGAAAATATTGTGATGGTGGATCTGTGCATTTGGCTGAGAGGTCCGTCACTCATATTTATAGATAATTTTTCGGCTCTGCTTCTTTGAATGGGAAACTCCTATAACTTGCGGATTCATTGGTGAAAGGGGATAAATTGATTCAAAAGCCCTGTCGTGCTGCGCTCTCTGAAAATTTTAGTATAAATACAACTTACACCAGCGATCTTCGATCAAGCAAGAAATACACAAAATTTACAACGGTGAGTTCAGAGCTGGCTTTGGCCCAGAGAGCCCCGTTGCGATTTTATTTTGTGCTTCCAAAGAGATTGAATCGAGAGAGCTTTCTGGCTTTCAATAAATTGAAAAATGCAGCAGTTTTGTTTGTCACTGAGTAAGGTGAGTTGAACCCAATCTCCTCCTCGGTATTGCTGTCAATGTCTACGCTCTCACCATAGAGTTTCTTGCTATCATTTCATTGAGATTTTGCTTGAATGAAAAAAGGCCAATGAGCATTAACTTAAACAGACATGCATTGCATTGAATGAGACATATCTAGTAATTTCGGAGCGCTGCACTTACGGTATACCACGCAGAAAAATGTTTGTTGTATTGTACCATTCAAACCAACCTGACAGCATCTCTATCATGACGTGTTTGCGACGAAGAGATTCTAGTTATGGAGAATTTTCAAGGGGATGCACTTGACTGTTATATCCCACCAAATCCCAACTTCCATGGTCGACAGACCCAGCCAGTCACAGTCGGCAGCCGTACCTCCTCTACACAATCAGTTCGTTACACATAGGTACGAAGTGAATAGAGTATAAAGTGTAGAAGTCCAATACATTGAGCTACTACATGCAAAAACTCCCTTCCCAAGATAACAACCAACCGCCCTGGAAAATGCTACCCCAAAAAGGAAGTCAAACGAGTGACGATATCGAAGTGAACCACCACTCCCCCTCAAGTCCAAGGTCTCAATCCTACTCTTCAACAATAGCCGTTGAGCCACCTCCAATAGTCCACTCACCACCACTGCCCTTAGTTGGCCTACATACAACCCATTAGCTGATATTTCACCTAGTTTGGGTTGTGATTTGAAAGGAGGGTTTCAAGGACTTACATAACGCAAGGCTGCCACGCCACGTGCAATTGGTGAGTGAAAGCGACGGTGGCATCGTCGTTCGACAGTTCTCCTGTCTGCTTGGCGTTTGTGGAGGAGAGAGCGATGCGGTTGTTGACGTTTAGGATGCCGTTTGCACCGCAGGGGGACCACTTGGGGTTTGAGTTAGTTTTGTCTGTGTCAAGTGGGATGGATGAAGGGGGAGAAGATAGATGTTTGGGAGGTGAATTTAGAGAGTGCCGCGGGGCAATTCTCTTGCTGACGAGGTTGGGAATCTTCAGCAGGTTGTTGAGTTGGTACCAAGATTTGCAACTTGAAGTAAATTCATGCTGATTGATGATTGGGGATGCTCTAAAATAGGATAGTTCCGAGAAAAAACACTTACGATAACAGCAGTCGATTCAATGAGATCTTGTTTGGTGTAGACATCGCCATTAAGCCACTGGGTTCCAGAAATCGTAGATCGAGTCGTGCATGTCTGCGACGCAGCTTGCGAGAAGAAGTATGAGGAGACGAACGTCCCCGTCACACCGGCATCGAGACGCGCCCAGCCGTGATACGTGGCGTCGACGACGGAGTACTGGAAGCCACCTGGGTACTGCAGACTGAGGTGGATCTGGCACTGCTTGGTCTTGTCGGCCTGTTTGGCTGTGGGGCCGATATAGGTCTGGAAAGCGTCGAAACCGAATGTGACGACCTGGTTGGGGTGTGAGTGAGATCATTACTTTTTTCTGTGGGAGGAAGATTGGGGGATACATACGGTGCGGTCTGGGGAGATGGTGCTAGAGACGGAGCCTTGTGGACATCCATTACCAGATGATTGAGCACTGATGATCTTGATTTCATCGGCGGGAGGTGCCTTGGCCTGGCGTTGTGCTACTGGATTGGCTAGGGCCAGGGCAGGGAGAAGAAGAGCTGCTGTGATGAGTTGCATGATGAAGATAGGATTATCTGAGGCGAGTAAAGAGGCAATTGGTTCCAAAGTTGTGTTGAGTAAAGATAGAAAGACTTTCCTCAAGGCGTCTGATATTTATATACACATCAGACGGCTCACTTCCACAATGCACACCTACAGATAGGTCTCTAAACCTTAAGTGTATTTTAATCCGAAATTAGAACAGCATTTCTCCCATACAACTTTTTCATTTCTTCATTGCCTGTTCTGGCCCTTTTGGATCAAATAAACTGATCAGGCGGTCTCCGAGGAGGCAAGGCAACCCGGGGGAGGCTGGCTGGCTGTTTCTATTTTCAGATAATCTCCTGGTGGATTGCGGGGTAGAGAGAGAGGAAGGAAATGTACGATAAGGCTTCAATCTGTGATTAATCTATATCTTGCCTCGAGACCCGAGTTTTGTTTAATTCCAAATTGAATGTCGCCCTCGGTTCTGAGTCCCCGAGACCAGCCGATCGCTTGGAGAGGACCCGATGCAGCATGTGTTTGTTGGCTGAAGCACGTTTGTTTGTGACCGAGGCGACGAATGAGACTCTAAATACGAGAGCATTTATCGGATTTTTGATATGGTACTTTAGGCATGGATTGATATGATTTCGGCTAGCAGACAGCCTCTTTATGTTTTGTCAAATTGTTGCCACAGCATACTGTATTTTTGGCGAACATTAGTTCATCGCAACGAAAGAGTTGGGATGAACTGGTGGCAACCCAGAGACACTCGGCGAGGCCGAAGAATCTAGTATGATAGCGGTTCTTTGACAAGTAGAAAAATACAGAGGCTCAAACATGAAATGATCGTCTACCTCAATGCATACTGGCTGAATGCCAGGAAAGATCGAAAAACACGGCATAGAGCTGCCCTGCCATTCACGGCGTTTGCCGCAAGCAAACATTAAATACCAGCCAGGTGTCGCCACTGGATACAAATCTCGCAAGGAACCGAAGGTCCTAGCCATCGGAGAATTGCCAAAGCAGGATACGAAGATTTACAGTACTTGGGTTGGGGTAGCTTAGCCGGACTCGAAGTAACGCAGGGGAATCATACGCCAGCCTCGTGATTAACTTTAATTTGACAGCAGTGATCTTTCTTGTACCATGCATACACCCCTGGGTTCAGGTACCTATCAACATTGGGAGAGGCAATAAGATGAGGCTGGAATGTATTTCGACGCATGTTGGAGAGAAACTACGGAGTACTCATACTTCCACGACACTAATATATTTGTGACTTCATAGCTAATGTAACAAGAGAATAAAGACTACACAGAAAGACGAAATTCCAACCGTAGATTCAAGGAAAATAGGCCCTTGTAAAAATTCCCAGCACTTCCCTGACCTCTCATCCATAGTTTCGGTGGCGAGCTTTCAGTCCCAGAACAACATGCCACGAGGGTAGCGGGAGATCGAAGAAGATCTCCATCATGCAGCAATAATGCAGCGCCCACAGCATAATTTGGATAAAGGTCCCACCTCGTCAGCATGAGAGTCCATTTCCCTGGCGAGCGAGCAAGTAACCAAACGAAAATTGCAGGGTGAACTTCCATTACGCGAGATCTGCCCTTGGGTAAAGAGAGAACTTCCCCTCATTCGACTAGCGCATGATTAAATATAGACTTCACGATGAGGCAATCGCCATAGATTCTCTCGTTGCACCACCCTGCACGTGTAGATATTGTGTAGGATGCGAGATGAGGAACGGGATGTAAATGAATTGTCCGGGAGAGTAGTGCCGAGGCTGCGCCTTAAGATGTTGTTCACCGCTTGGGAGCTTGCCACCTCTCTTTCTTGGATGTTTCTTCCAAGGTCAACGTTACAGTCTGGAGTTGGTGATGATGTTGTTGCTACCGCTTCATCGTTACGTCTGGTTTGCCTGCGAAGTTCAGGTTCCGTGATCTGAAAGACCATGATGTGGCGCCTCTCGAACACCCGTATGTTTGGTTAGAACCATGGTTGAAATTCAGGACACCGGGCGTGACTTTGAAGGACATTCATTTGCCGTTTGTGTCTCGCTCTAGATTCTTGGAATGAAGTACCGAAAACCGGGGCCGTATGGCGTTGACTGCTTTCTGTACTTCGCTTCGTTGCTGCTCACATAAATAAACGGATAATCGAAACCGTGCACAATTTTCCATGTGGCCGTTCAGATTGTGAAATTGAGACTTGCCGCAAGCGAAGAATTTAACGAATGCTAGGGAGTGAGTGGGTGACACACAGCAGGAGTGCATTCTCGTCGTGGTCGAAGAAATGCTTTCAAGTGTTTGCAGGCCATCCACGGCGATGGAGAACCGCACATGTCGATGTGGACCATTTTTGCTCTGAGATAGCACAGCTTAAGTAGAATTGAAGATGAAGCTCTAGATGTATTGAACCTTGTGACAATGCGAGTCGCCTTGCATCAAATCACACCGTGGTTGTTCAAGATCGTGATTACTGAAAAGTTCTGCAGAGGTTCCGCAACACTTGAAGCCCTATTGGCTCTTGGCAGCCTTATCGGACCTGGAACCTTATCGACCTACCAGGCAAACTCAACTTTTCAGGTTGTAACTTGGGGCGAAAATAACAGAATAGACTCGGAATCTTGATAAAATAGCAGGCTACTCGATTCCAAATTCCCCAGTAGCCCCGATGGGCAATAACTTCATCGTACATCACGTCATAGTAAACTTGGGGTTGGCGAAACGTGACCGAAAGAGAGAAGGGAAAAGACTCGGAAGTGCTCTTCAGAGATATCTACAGATTCAGTCTTCTCCTTTCTCCACTCGACTACACTCATGATGGAGTTGGCGATCCCGTCCTGCTACCGGAGCCAAATTTGACCTGTTGCCAAAGCCACATCGGAGCTGAGTCTTGCTTTGGGAACCTTAGTTGTTAGCCTCGCCGATGAAGAGTTCCGCTGAAGTGTTTATCACCTGGAAACTTGGTATTTCAATGGTCCACATCAGAATCCACGCTCAGCATTCCAAACAATCGAGGACAAAATAAACGTAAACAGAAGAATCCCTGCACTTGCTTCCATCACTGCCATCAGACCATTGAAGGGAGCGGGTGAAAGGATAGAGAACAGATACCGCCTCCTCCCGGACACAATGATGGGGGAGTATCACTAAGCAACATTGCGTCACATGCTATGGCTTTTCATCAGAGGTCCAACTCAACCGCCCCTGATGAATGGACCCGCCACGGGGGAGCCGGAGCAGCGGGAAGATGCAGTGCAGAAGCAGCGCCGTGTTAATCAGGGGAAACAAAAGAAGCTTATTTTGACGTATCGCTGGTTTGACTGCAACCAAAGATAAGGACAAAGACGACGGACACTCTTTAAACAGAGTTCAAGCGCGGAATAGACAGATGAAATGAGAATTTGATGCCAACGTGGCCACAGGATCTACACGGGGCGTGCTTCTTCATGACACCTGAGGACCGCCTGACAGATTCATCTCCAAGGCTCGTCTGACAAAAGTAAGGCGTAGATTACCGCTTGGAATCACATCGGTCATAAGTGAGGGAGAGTCGGACTGTAACAGTTCGCCATCGCGAAGCAGGACAATGATCGACAAGCGAGCTCCAGTGAACGAGTAAGCCTTGAGGAGGATGCTCGCTCAAGGTTGTGACGCGGTGAGATGCTGTGAAAGGAGCCGAGGGTTTGGTTGGTGCAGGGAGCTGTGCTGAGCATTGGGGCAAGCCTCAAATCCTGCATGGCTCTAACCCTTCTCGGGGGAATGAGCCTCTGTGCATGAAAATAGCCTCCACCTGGTCCAAACACAATCTGATCTGATCTGATCTGATAAAGAAATTCGCCACAAGAGATCGGATCTAGCACAGGACTAATTGACAATGGGAAGCGTTTGAAGGACAACAGCACCTCAGTTTCTAGAGACATTTCGGACCTCTGAGACACAACCATACTCAGCGCCGCAGCTCAATGCACTTGCATCCACCTGCATCAACAGTACGGCCATCAATTCCGTTGAAGGATAGTTTGAAGGTTTTCAGAGCCGTGGCGTGGGTGAAGGAACACCCAGCCGGGGAACATGGTTTGTGGAGATCTCGCCTCGGGATGTTCTGGATTTCGGGACATGCATGTGTGATAGTGGAAAGGGATGGAGGAATGCCATCAGCAACACAAGGCAGAGTATGGCCGATAAAGCTCACTATCCATGGTGAATGCCAGGCCGAAACGTTTGAATACATGTCTCTGAAGGAATATATGATTTCTGGAGTTGAGAAGCATGAAGCGCTGCATCCTAGCCCAGATCGCGAAAAAGTAGGCCAGTCCGATAAGGGCTAGCGTCCCGCCAGTCTCACTCATTCGGCACCGCACCTCGTCGTTTTGCTCAGGATCGTTCGATTCCATTTCGACGTCCAACAACTCATCGACGGTCGCTTTCGACAAGTATCCTGCTCCTGGCATCCGTACAGTCACGATACGAATTGGTCACAACCCAAGAGCCTCTGCGAGTGTTCTCTCGCGCGGAACGATCACCACTACCCGACAGCTTTCGCCCCCTTCGACAGCTACGTCAATCCCCCCGACCACCCCCTCGACTCACGGCAGATAGTCCACCCGCCACATCGTCGCAGGACTTGATCGTATGAAGGATTCGACGCAATGTCGACCGATACGATGGCTGTCCCGGCGGCTCAAGCTGGTCCCGTCGGCCTGAACTCGCCTCCAGATTCCAATTCTGCCCTCAAGGATAGCGGCAGCGACTCTGAACTCTCCGATCTAGAACCGGACATCGACATGACTGAGAAGCTTGAGGTTGAGCCCGACCATATTTCGTCTGGTGGAGTTCCGGTTTTTAAGCCTACAATGGAGGAGTTTGCAGACTTTACACGCTATGTGAGTTACAACCTTGCGCCGTTCGATGCCCTCCCCTTCTAGTCAAGTAATCTAGGTCTACGTACTGATAGATGAATAGATGGGCGCAATTAACAAGTATGGAATGCGAACTGGAATCGTCAAAGTAATACCTCCAGCCGAATGGGTCGCTGCGCAACCTCGTCTCGACGAGGCTATCAAGACAGTCAGAGTCAAGGAGCCAATCAAGCAAGATATCATGGGCACAGGAGGCACATATCGACAGGCAAATATTGTGCATCAGCGCTCCTACAACTTACCACAATGGCGCCAATTGTGCGATCAGAGTGAGCACCAGCCTCCTGCGAAGAGAGGAGAAAGACGAGTGAACCAGGACAAGCCAGTAAAGCCTACACCCAAGCCTAAGGCTGCTGGCCCTTCAAGTGGAGCAAAGAAGAAGGGAGCAGGGAGACCTTTCAAGAACAAGTCGAGATCTGGAACCGTGGAACAGGATGGCGCCAGTACTCCTGACCGTCTTCCAACACCGGTCTCTCCCACCCTGAAGCCAGAAGATGATAACGATTCTGTCAAGCTTGAGCAAGAAGAATATGATACCCCAACCAGACCTAAAGGTGGACGTCAGCCCAAGGCAATCTCGGTATCCTCTCGGCGCAAGAACAACAAACGAGAGACGGGGGTAGTGGATGAAGCTGCTTTCAAGGATTTCAAATATGAGCTAGAAGGCGAAGATTACAGCCAGGAACGTTGTGACGAGCTTGAGAGAAATTATTGGAAGACCCTCACATACGCGCCCCCTCTCTACGGTGCAGATATGCCCGGAACACTTTTCGATGACCGTACAACAAGCTGGAACCTCGGAAAACTGGACAACATTCTCGATGTTCTAGGCTCGAAGATTCCAGGGGTCAATACTGCATACTTGTACCTGGGCATGTGGAAAGCTACATTTGCTTGGCATCTGGAAGACGTCGACCTTTACAGCATCAACTATCTCCATTTTGGCGCACCCAAGCAGTGGTACAGTATCTCGCAGGGAGATGCACGCCGATTCGAGGCAGCCATGAAAAACATCTGGCCTACCGACGCCAAGGCTTGTGACCAGTTCCTCAGACACAAGACTTTCCTGATCTCACCATCTCAATTGTTGTCCAGCTATAACATCAAGGTGAATAAGATCGTGCATCGCCCAGGAGAATTCGTCATCACCTTTCCATATGGTTATCACTCAGGGTACAATCTGGGCTACAATTGCGCTGAGGCTGTCAACTTCGGATTGGAATCATGGCTCGAGTACGGTCGTGTTGCCAAGAAGTGCGAGTGTAGTGAGGCTCAGGACAGTGTTTGGATCGATGTGCATGAAATCGATCGGAAGCTAAGGGGCGAAGAGACCGAATACGAGGAAACAGACGACGAGGAAGATGAAGAGGAGGAAGAAGAGGATATCAAGGTTACGAGTCTACACACGCCACCCGAAATTAATGGCGACACCAAGCCCAAGATTCCCAAGAAGAAGCGCAAGAGGCCAAGCAACGAGAAAGTTGATAATTCCAACGTCAAGCGAATTCGTGTCCGCATCAAGGCGCCATCTCGGGAACCATGTATTCTCTGCCCCAACGATATTCCTTCCGAACCTCTCTTGTTCACCGAAGAGGGCCAAAAAGCACATCGCCTGTGTGCTCTCTACATCCCGGAAACATCAATCCAGCCCGGTGATAAAGAGACTATCGTTGATGTCAAGTATATTGACAAAGCCCGCCTCGACCTCAAGTGTAACTACTGCCGATCGAAGAAGGGGGCCTGTTTCCAATGTTCCCAAAAGAAGTGTACTCGTGCCTACCACGCTACTTGCGCTGCTGCAGCTGGTGTTCTTGTCGAGCAAGGCGAAACACCGGTTTTTGGCGAAGATGGAACCGAGTACAAGGACTGGGGTATCGATTTCAGTTGTCGCTTCCATCGTTCCAAGCGTGACAAGAAGGTTGATGGCGACACCCTTGGCGAGGACAAGCGTCTCCTAAAGGCGGGCTTGGACTTGAAGGCAGGGGATGTGTGCCAGATGCAGTACTTCAAAGGTGACATATTTGCTGGCGCAGTTGTTGAGAACAGAATTAGCGAGGAGATGATCCTTGTTGACATCCTTCCACGAGGGTATGTGATAACGGAGAAACATGCAAGTACCATACTAATGAGTTGCAGTGATCGCGTGGAAGTCGAATACAAATGGCTCCTTATTCCAGATCCCGCGGAACGTCGTCTTCCGAAACCATCAGCGAAAGCCATTCCCATGCCTAAGTCTTTCAAGGCCAAAGAATCGCTCAACACATCCAAGCGCCAAGCTGATGACATGCCAAGAGCGGAGGATCCATTCGTCGAAGGCTGTACCTGGGCAGAGTTCAAATGCGAGAATATTGAACGCAACCCTGCTCAAGTTAAGATCGATTTCAGCAAGGAGAATCAAACATGGTTCTATCTCGGAAAGAATTCGACTGAAGCGAAAGCACAATTTACGGAGGATCCTGCGAACCCACGGCACAACCCCAAAGGTCATTTCCTCGACACCATCCCCAAGTCTGCTCCTGCTCCACCACGGCAATCGTACAGCGCTTCATACCCTTCGAATCTCAACCCAAACATTTCAAGCATCTCCAAGGCGCCAATTCGACCTTCTCAGCCCGTTGTAAACTCTGTCAGGCCAGAGAAGCCATATGTATACAAGCCTCGCAATGGTGGTGAGATGTATAGCATTGATCCAAAGGCTTACAATGATCAGCAAAAATTCCTTCAACGATCGGCCCCTGCCCCATACGCCTTTGGCACTGATCCTCGGTACCGACAGGCTGACCCCCCGCGCCCTGCAGCGCAGTATACTACGAGTGGCTCGCCTGCTGGTACCTTGCAGGCTGGGGCACGACCTGTATCCCAGGTGGCTGGAGCACGGCCTGCGCCTTCTTTGGCTCCAGCGCGACCTCCTGTATCAGCACCACGGTCTGGATCTGCAATGGCTCCTCCACGACATGGGGCTTCGATGCCTGCATCATACCCATCGTACCGTCCTCCCCAACCTCCAGCACCACGACCCATGAACCCATTCGGAAGCAGACCTCCAAGTTCAAGCTCGAGACCAAATCCATTTGCCAAGTACTCGTATCTGCAAAAGGAACACAATAGGTCTCCTCTGGAATACAAGAGCCCGTATAGACCTGGTGGCGGATTCATGAATGGCTACCAAGGCAGTCTCCAAGCACATTTGCAGCAGACACTGTTCCGAAACAACTCAGGGCAGCCTAGTACTACTATGTCAAGCATCTCGTCATTCGGCAGCAGCATGAGACCCTACTCTAGTTCGCAGTCACCTGGCTCGTCATACACCTCGAACTCACCAGCGACCTATGACTCATATCGTGCCTCTGCTACACCAACACCGACGCCTGTACCTAATCCTGTACAAAACCAACACTGGGCGGCCCCTACTCCATCGAAGAAAGACAACTCCCAGTTACACCCAGCCATTCGACAAGAGTTCAATTCCATGGTCCGTCAACAGTATCCGCCTACCCCACAAAGTTCTTCATCATCTCAATTCCAAGGCTCTGTGCTTCAGCCACCAGCCATGTATGACAGAACTGCCACTCAGTTACAGGCGCCATACCAGCCATTCTCCACACCCCAACAGGCTCAATATCACACCCACTACCAGCCACAAGCTTCATCACATAATCCGCAGCAACCTCCCCAACAGTCGCAACCGCGTTTTGCGCCGCCACCGCAGCCCTCCCCTCAAAGCGGCTACCGCCCAGCTGTTGCGCAACCAACCGCTCGTCCAGCTGTTTCGCATCCACAGTACCACTCGCACTCAGCTCCAATGACCGTAAATTCTCCGGCTCATCCTCCTATTTCACAAAAGCAAATCCAGCCCCCTCCTGCTCGAAAGTCACCAGATCAGGCCCGCGCCGTACAACAACCATTACAGCCTTCTACTGCAAGTAGGAACCCGCCCATTCAACCTTCCAACTCTCAGCAGTACCAACCTGCTCCTGTGGTTCCGACCTCGTCAGCACAGCCACCTGTCCAGCAGGAGAACTACCAGTCGCATCCTACGGCCACTGCGCCAATGCCCTATGCGAAGGACACCCAGCAGCAATATCAGAACCCTCCAAGAGCTCTACATCAAGAGGGCACGATCTTGTATCCACATCAGCAGTACTTTCAACCGCCGAATGCCCAACCGTTTGTCCCTCAGTCAAATTCAATAGGACCGAGTCAAAGCCCGCAGCCTCGCGCCTTCCCGGACGTACCAGCAGACTCCACAACTTTGGTTGAGAAGATGATGATGGCTTTGAAAAGAGCGCCTGCTGCTTAGCTTTACTTGACTTGAAACAATATGTACGGAATGAAGACAAAGATAATGATACGGTTGGGATGAATGGTTTGGGGCGTACCTTCGGCGTCTTTGGGCGCTGTATGAGATGATGAGAGGAGTTGCTATGATTATTCGTTACCTTGCAGCTAGTAAATTGGGTCGGAGGCGTTTGGAACACCGTTAAATAAGCGGTTAGCGCTTGTTTTCTTGTTTTTTGTTGATTTGCATTTTCAGTCTCAGTTTCCGGTTCGCGCTCCATTGACTTCTGCTATGACTCGCTCTTGCTGTTGTTGATAGAATCCGCAATTACCTAAGCAAAGCGGCGTTTCTTCTTCGGTTGTTCATTTCTGCATGTGTCTACACAGAGTTCACTCTAGCATATAGAACGCTGGGGTTAGGAGCAGAAACTAGGGCTTGTTAATAGTCTGGCGATGGAACGATTGCTGGGCCCCTTTTGTACACTACACTTACAAGTCAATTAATTTTCCGAAATGATTCGAGTGCCTTGATTCGTATTTTGGGTGACTTTTTAGATACAATCGCCGCGAAGTCTCATTGGCTATATCTCGGTACCCTTTAAGGAGAACGAACAAACACCCTGAGTAGTATGCAACTGTTGGATGGAGTTTGGATGACTTGTCAAGTCTCCTCACCGTCTCGGAGTCCCACTATCTACTCTACTAAGTCTTTGAACATGACTCGTCTTTCCTCCTATCAAATCGACGACAGCTCCACTTCCTAAAACTGTGTCCTCTGAGAATGGTCTGAACGGACATGTTCCGCCTTCACAGACTTCTTTTTATGGACCATTATGGATATCTCGACATCTAGCCTCGGCCTGGAATCCACAGTTAGTGCATTTTACCCCACGATGGTCCCCTCCC